>CAUYRT010100053.1:0-16553 GCA_963574885.1 Lepilemur ruficaudatus | reverse complement strand
TTCTTGTGCTTTTTATTCCTTTATGTAGATTTCTATTTTTACCTGGTATCATTTCTTTTCTCTTTGTAGGATTTCATTTAAATTTTATTGTCAATAAGAAATTGTTTCTTATCTTTGTCTTTGTTTCCTTGTATTTAACATTTCTTTTCTCTGGCTGTTTTCAAGATTTTGTGATTATCATTATTTTTGAGCAATTTGATTATGATGTGCCTTTCTATAGATTTCTTCATACTTTTTGTGTTTGGGGTTCTGTGAGTTTTCTTAATCTGTAGGATTATTGTTTTTAATCAAATTTGGAAAATATTTGGCTATTATTTCTTTTTTTAATTTTCTGAACATATCTTTATTGTTATACATTATTGGTGGTATTCATTAGCATTGCTTTATAGGATCATATTGTCTAAATATAAAACAGGAAATTGAGTCATTTTACTGTTAATGGGCATGTGAGTGATTATTTCTTTAGATTTTTTTTCTGTCTTCCCTTTCAATTATATGCTTAAAATTGTCCCATGCTTAGCTGATGCTCTGTTCATTGTTTTGATTCTCTTTTTCCTCTATATTTTATTTTGGGTAGTTTTTATTATTATTTCTTCAAGCTCAACAGTCTTTTCTTCTGAAATGCATAACTCAGTGTGTATTTTATTGAACTCATGGTAATTTTTATTTATAAAGGTTTGACTTCTGTCTCTTTATTTCTAATATCTCTGTATGCTAATTCTAATATCTGTGTTAGATTTATTGGTTTTTCTCTGCATTATGGATCATACTTTTCTGTTTCTTTGCATGTCTGATAATTTTTGATTGTTTGCCTGACCTTATTCATTTTAGTTTATTAGGTGCCTAGACACTTTTGTATTCCTGAAAATAATTTTATATATATTCTGGGATGCAGTTATATTATGTAGAACAGTTAGATCCTTTTGCGACTTCCTTTTTTTTTCATTTGTTAAATGGATCTGGAGTAGTGGTTAGTCTAGGGATAATTATTCCTCACTACTGAGGCAAGATCATTTTGTGTACTCTACCAATGCACTGTGAGTTGTGACATTTTCCAGACAGGCTGTGGGAACAGGTAGTATTCCTAGTCCTGTATGAGCTCGGGACACTATTAATTCTAATCCTCTCATGTAATTGTTTCTTAGGCAGGATGTTGTTTTCTTATGTACATTCATAGGTAGTTACTCACTGTCTTCTCAAAGGGAGACCCCTGAAAATCTAGGAAGCTCTCTTTCTGTTTTGATTCAGAGGCTGTGATTATGTAGGGGGACTTTAAAGATGGGCATGTTGGTCGGGCGTGGTGGTTCACACCTGTAATCCTAGCACTCTGGTAGGCCGAGGTCGGAGGATCATTTGAGCTTAGGAGTTCAAGACCAGCCTGAGCAAGAGCGAGACCCCGTCTCTACTAAAAATAGAAAGAAATTATATGGACAACTAAAAATATATAGAAAAAATTAGCCAGGCATGGTGGCACATGCCTGTAGTCCCTGCTACTCAGGAGGCTGAGGCAGGAGGATTGCTTGAGCCCAGGAGTCTGAGGTTGCTGTGAGCTAGGCTGATGCCATGGCACTCTAGCCCAGGCAATAGAGTGAGACTCTGTCTCAAAAAAATAAAAAAAAATAAAAAAGATGGGAAATATGGGTA
The DNA here is from genome assembly GCA_963574885.1 of Lepilemur ruficaudatus. NCBI lineage: Eukaryota > Metazoa > Chordata > Mammalia > Primates > Lepilemuridae > Lepilemur > Lepilemur ruficaudatus. The sequence goes on along the minus strand of CAUYRT010100053.1, from coordinate 14,909 downwards.
TGCTTTCTATAGATGGAGAGGTGACCATAGAGTATATACACAGGAAAATTCTTAAAACACATGATATAAAGAAGCAGTCCTCAACCTTTCTGACACCAGGGACTGGTTTCATGGAAGACAATTTTTCCACGGATCGGGGGTGGGCTGGGAGGTGATGGTCAATGATGGGAAGTGGCTGTAAATACAGATGAAGCGTTGTTTGCTTACCTGCTGCTCACCTCCTGCTGTGTGACCCAGTTCCTAACAGGCCATGGACTAGTACCAGTCCATTGCCCAAGGGTTGGGGACTGAGGATGTAGAGGACTAAAAAAAACACCTAAAGGAAATCCTTCAGGAGATAGTAAGAAAACTCGTTCAGTTTAAACTGAAGTTTCTTGTGATGTGAAAGAATGGAGTCCTTTTGGAAAGGTAGGGTAATGCCTCTTACAAGGGCATTTGACCCAAAGCAGTTCAGGCTGGGGCCAAGTTAATCTATTTAAATAATATGTGTCAAGGGTCTACTTGTGCTAAAGAGTGCTAGGCAGTGGGTAGACACACACACCTGAGTCCCAGGGATCTCATCTTTAGTGCAGGAGGTATAGGTGGAGCAAAATACAGATTTAGGAGTTTTTATTTTATTCCTTAGAGAGTAAGGATTCACGGACTGCTTTTGCAAGGAAGCCTGATGAAATGTAAATAATGGTTTTGGAAGAATTTAACACAGTTGTGTGTTAGATGTAAAGGACAGGGAAGAGCATGGGGAAGTCAGCAAGGAGAACATTTCAGTATTCAATGTGAATGGCTTGGAGGGCAACGGCCGGGTTGGACAAGGAAGGGGCAAGTACTGAGAAAGGGGAATGGACTAAATTTGGAAACAGACTTTGTACTCAAGGTGAAGAAAGAAAGCAGCCCAGGATGACTTGAAAGGTTTGAGGAAACTTGATTGATAGAATGCTGGTACCAGGAATAGAAATAGGGATGACAGAAGAGGAGCTTGTTTCAGAGTGAAGATGACAATTTATTTTTAGGTGTTTGAGTTTTGAGGTGACAGTGGTATACCAAAGTAGATATACACAGCTGTTGGTTGAAAATATGGGATTTTAAGGAGAGTTCAGGGCTCAGAATATAAATTTGGAGGTCACCTAAAGAAATTATAGTTCAATACATTCATTCATTTATTCGTTTACCAAGTGGTTGGTATGAACAGTTTGTCAGATATTGAGCTCAGTGCTGGGATGCGAAGACACAGAAGTGTGGCTCCATCCTTGAGGAGTAGGTTAACAGATGATGTAATACAGTCAGGTAGGGCTTTGCCTGAAATGGAACGGCAGCACAATTGAGTGACATCCAATTCAAAGTAAGGAGTGCTGGGAAAGCTTCCTGGAGCAGTTGTCCCCTGAGCTGTGTCTTAGAAAAAATAGGGGTTAATCAGGCTGAGAAAAAAGGTGAAAGATATTACAGGCTGAGTGAACAACATATTAAAACGTACAGGGACAGGAGAGGACATAGCATATTTGGGATCTGGTTGGACGGGATGCATGTGAGGGAGAGATAAAAGATAAAGCTGGAGAGGGAGGCAGAAGTCAAGTTATGGAGAGCCTTGGAGGGTGCCTGATGACTTTGGGCTGCCATGTAATACTTCCCAATGGAGATGCCCATAGGAAGTGGACTCCATCCTGCAAGTAATGGGGTTCTCTGACTAATTTAAGCTTGGGAGAAATGTGATCAGATTAGCAACTTAGAAAGACTGTTCCAGCAGCAGAGTGATGCATTGATTGGAAAGGCTAACAGCTGAAGTCAGGGGAATTAGTTATAATATTACTTTAGTTATGAAGGTGAGATGAAGGGGGCCTGAATGTCAATGGGAATGGGAAAAAAAGGGATATTCAAAAATATTAAAACATTTTAGCAGGTGGGATTTCATGATAGATTGAACATAAGAGATTTGAATTTGTGTTTTTTTTTGTTCAGCATGCAAGTGATGTTCGTGTCATTTGAAGGGAAGGGCTGTCCCAAGGAATGTAGTGATAAAAATAAATGAAGTCTGTCTAGGTTGAAACCTCAGATGTTCCCAATCTTGGGATTCCTGTGACTTGATGAGTTTCTGAGAAAGAAGGAGGAATAAAACTAGATGAATATTAGCATTTAAGAGGGCAGGAAGAGGACAGAAATTAGCAAAGGAAATAACAGAAAGAAAGTAAAGAGGGTGTAATACCACAGAAGCTCAATGAGACTCTCAGAAGAGAAAGCCTGGTCAGCAGTGCTGTTAAGGAGAATAAGAATGAAGGGATAGCACCCTTTGGGTCTTAGGAGGTCCAAGTGACCCCAGACAAGGTTGTTTCAGAAGAATGGTGAGAGGACAAGCCAATAACTCAGAGTGAGAGAAGACGTTGAGGATGTGGCTCTGGTAGGTGCAGACTAGACCAGTCACATGATGCTGAGCCTCTAGCATGCTTAGTCATCTGAATCAGAGCAGAGTCTCACATCTTAAATTTACTTCTGATAGTTGGTGAGAAACAGGCAGAATCTGAAATAGAACCAACTATGAATACTAGGGTAGAATGTGAGCATAATGGTGTTTCGTAAAGTAGGTATCTTATGGAATATTAAGCATACATGCCAAAAGCATTTTATGGAAAATCATCATAAAAAATAAAAATAAACTTCCTCAATGAATTTAAATAATAACTTGCACCATCAGCCTTATTTTCTGAACTGTGATAGTCCATAGTTCCCGTTTCTTTTGATATTACATCTTATCATCTAGTGGTACCAGGACAGAGACTTTCCAAAGTTGGAAAAACTCTTCTGTGCTCTTTATCATGTTAGTTGCTTTCCTGACTCGTGAAGACTGTTCCTTCTATGTGTAGCAGCTATGGCAAAGTCAGAGGCTAGTGAAAGGTGGGAGGATTGGGCGGCCTTGGAGTGTCAAGACTGTGTCCCAGCATTATAGCTGTGGATGCTTGGCAGAGATCCAGACGGTGCCAGCCCAAATGGCTGAAGAAGCTCTTTCCGCCCACCTCTAGGTCCAACAGGCTTCTTGCTCTGTAATTTACTTCCATGTAGAATATCTTTTTTTAACTTTTTTTTACTTTTATTTCTCTATTCCAATCTCATACCCTGAGATTTTTATGATGTGAAGTAGCTGAAAATATTCACGATAAAAAATATGTCTATAGACAATTTTGCAGTTTAAAGTAGTCTTTTACATACTTGATCTCATTTGATCCTCAAATAACATTTCCATAAAGAAGTCAATTTATGTTGTATAATAAGCAGGAAATACACTAAGATTAAAAAATTGCCCAAACAACTATTGATTTTTATCAAGACTATTGGGGACTTCAAAAAGTTAGTGGAAAATGGAATTAAATTATAAAAATATAAACTATAAACTTTACTTGTCAACATAAGCTCCATAAAGTTCAAGACACTTTTGAACTTGATGATATTAGCCATTTAGTTTATCCCCAAGGAACTGAGGGTCCTGGGACTTTAACCATGTCAATGTAGTCTTTTTTATATTATTACCTCAAGAAAAATAGGTGCCTTACAGATTTTTTAAGATTAGGTAACAAAAAGAAGTCAGAAGGAGCCAATTCAGGACTATAAAGTGTATGCTTAATGATTTCCCATCAAAATTCTCACAAAATTGCCCTTGTTTGGTGAGTTGAATGAGCAGGAGCATTGTCATGGTGAAGAAGGACTCTACCATAGTGAAGCTTTCCTGGGGGTTTTTCTGCTAAAACTTTGCCTAACTTTCTCAAAACACTCTCCTGATAAGCAGATGTTATCATCCTTTGGCCTTCCAGACAGTCAACAAGAAAAATGCCTTCAGCATCCCAAAAGACTGTTGCCATTAACCTTTGCTCTTGACTGATTCACTTTTGCTTTGAGTGGACCACTTTCATCTCCTGGTTTCACCATTTTTTTTTTTTTTTTTTTTAGACAGAGTCTCACTCTGTTGCCAGGACAAGAGTGCCGTGGCATCAGCCTAGCTCACAGCAATCTCAAACTCCTGGTTTAGAAGAAAGAAATAGTTCTTTCTACTTTTTTAGTAGAGACGGGGTCTCGCTCTTGCTCAGGCTGGTCTCGAACTCCGGAGCTCAAATGATCCTCCCGCCTCGGCCTCCTGGAGTGCTAGGATTACAGGTGTGAGCCACTGTACCCGACCTCACCATTGTTTTTTTTTTTTATTTAAAAGAAAAGATTTATTTTACAGTCCTCCAGTGATATAATTTTCATTTATCTCACCATTGTTTTGATTGTGCTTTGTCTTCGTGATCTTACTGGTAAAGCCATGTTACATCTTATAAGTTTTTGAAGAAATGCTTCAGGATCTTAATCCCATTTGCTCAAAATTTCCATTGAAAGCTCTGCTCTCATCTGCAGCTGATCTGGGCTCAATGGTTTCAGAATCTATTGAGTGGAAACTTTGTCCAACTTTAATTTTTCAGTCCGAATTGTACAAGTGAAACCAACTTAGATGTCTATGGTATTGGCTATTGCTTTTGCTGTTAATCATTGGTCCTGTTCAATTAGAGCACTGAACAAGATAAACTTTTTCCTCACAAATTGGTATGGATGGTCAGGCTTCATCTTCAACATTGCCTCATCCTGTCTTAAAACGAGTTATCCATTTCTAAACTGCTGATTCTTGAGGCATTGTCCCCATAAACTTTTTGTAAAGCGTTAATGATTTCACCATTCTTCCACCCAAACTCTGCCATAAATTTGATGTTTGTTTTTGCTTCAATTTTAGCAAAATTCAAGTTGCTCTGATAGGGGCCATTTTCAAACTAATGTCTTATCCTTCTTAGTGCCTCAAATTAGATCCTATTCAGACCTGTTGCAGCAAGTTAGTACAAACTTCTATTTTGGTGGAAAAAAGTTTTGAAGTCCATGTATAGGTTTTTTTTGTAATATGCATTTTCCATGAAGTTTTGAAGACTTTTTGTACTTGGGGTAAGAAATACCTGACCAAAGTGCATTGTCTGAATCTAGTGCTGGGTTTAGAGTAGAGATTAGAAAAGAGCATATACAAATATTTATATTGCCTAATTTTGGGAAATTATTTAGGGCTATCAAGGCTGTGCAGCAAGAAGTAAACACAGTATCGGTTGTTTTTAGGAAATTTTTACATTATAAAAATATTTATAAGTTTTTAGAAAATTAAAGAAAAAACAAAGTCAATATTTCAAAACTTGATTCCCCTCACTCTGGTTTTTGGTTTAGACTTTAACTTTTTAGTGGTGGGGACCAGTTTAGATTCACGCTGTTTTGAAGTCTTTTTTGTAATCAGTGCTAAATTTTCAGACTGAAAATAAATCATGATATACATATGGCAAGTTTAGACACCTATGGGGGTTGTGGAATAGCTATTTGAAAGAACATCTAGAACATGACTGGAGTTAGGTGGAATCTATGACTGAGGAACTGAGTTTTTCTCCATGGGGAAAATGAGCATAATGGGAATTGAGGTCTTGCTGATATGTTGTTAATTAAAAGGAATTCTACCGAAGAGGTAGAGTAGCTGAGAGAATGGTGCCAAATCAGAAAAATTAGAATCAATACATTACAAACTACTAGAAATCATTAACCAGCAGAAAACAAGCCAAATCAAAAGTTAAGATTTATTGGCTGGGCATGGTGGCTCATGCCTGTAATCCCAGCGCTCTGGGAAGCTGAGGTAGAAGGATTGCTTGAGCTCAGGAATTCCAGACCAGCCTGAGCAAGAGGAGTGAGACCCTGTCTCTACTAAAAAAAATGGAAACATAGCCAGGCACTGTGGCACACATGTGTAGTCCCAGCTACTCGGGAGGCAGAGGCAGGAGGAACACTTGAGTCCAGGAGTTTGAGGTTGCAGTGAGCTAATATGATGCCACTGCACTCTACCTGGAATGACAGAGTGAGACTCTGTCTCAAAAAAAAAAAAAAATTTATCACTGGATGACATTTTTGTTCCATCATCAAAATATATGTCTTTTAAAAAATCATCAAATCATTAGTTTGTCACTGGTAATTTTAACCTATACCCAACTGAGATGAATCTATGTTAAATAAATGGACATTTTTTGAAGGGATGCCAGTTGTAGTCATAATTTGCTAATAGTTTAAGAAGAATCCCAATTCTAATCTAGTATTTACCTTTTTCCTGATATAGGAGACTATGCTTCCCTCCCCCATAGATTAAAAGAAATACATGAGTATCTTTTCACACCAATTACAAGCATACATAATAATATTCCTGTGATGTGTTTCCATTTCTAGTTTATATGCTCTTATAATTAACTAGATATCTTCAAAAGAGAGAATTCTAGTTCAGGGCTCAAATTAAGAGCAAATAACTATAAACAGAGTGCTTGATTCATAAAAATAAACAGCACATATGGGCTTCTGCTACAGATGTTATACCCTAGAGTGTGCCCTGATTTCTTTTCTTTTCAGCTAAGTAAGAATAGCAAAATCACATGGATGTGTAGTAATATATGAGTGTCAGTCACATTGGAATGTATTCTGTCTATAAGACAAGAGCATCTGTAAGTAGACTTTTCTAACCTCTGCAACTACAAAGTGTTGATCATATTACTTTTGGCTTTATCGACAGCAACTTCTCCCAAACGGGCTGGTACCCTTTCTCTCCCATCACTCAGTTTTCAGGGTGCTTTGTGCTTTTATAGAGCACTGTACACATGAATATGCCCTTTCTATAGGAAAGATAATGGACATTTTTTTGAACACATGTGCTATGCTCTTTTTACCTACATTCAGTTACTATTTATAGATTTAAGAACCCCCACCCCTGGGCCCTAATATTTGCATTATTTCTGATACAGGCAACTCTGCTTTTTCCAGATTTTAGTGACTAATTTGCAAAGTTAGTTTAATTCTTACCATAACCCTTTCTTCTGCCAACCCTTTTTGAACATCCACTTTGTGCTTGGTGCATGGGTATTATTACCTTTATTGGTCTGGAGGAGCAATCCCTGAGAGGCCAGCTCCTAGCATGGCAGCACGGTGAGGCTGTCTGACCACACACTGTGGGAGAATCATATACACTTCTTAAGCTGTCCTCATTGCACAATTAATGTTCTGTCCTCCTCCCATGCCCATGAGACTTCCTCCACCAGAAAGTCAGTAGTAAAAGGAGATCTGCAGAGGGTAGAATAATGCAGGAGAGTTTGATTACAGATATTGGTTTTACAGTGTGGAAGCCTCATCGACCCAATTACCCATAGAGGTATTTGCATTTTAAAGGGGGAAATATGTTAGCTATTAATATGCAGGGGATACCCCATTCCCTTTAAAAAAAAGTTTTGATAGAAAGAACATTGGGGCTGCATCAGGGTGGAGGTGAGCACCCAGGCTGTGGAGGCTGTGCAGTGACAGCACTGGGTCCAGATACTTACTGAAATCTTGAGCCCTAAAGAACGGAAACATGCATCTCACATGGTGCTGGTGCACACAACATCAATATTGTTGGCTTGTGATCTTTCTGTCTTTTTGATGTAGGAATTTGAGGCTATACATTTTCCACTTAGCACTGCTTTTGCTAAATTCCATAGATTTTGATAGCTTGTGTCCCTTTTGTCATTCAGTTCAAGGAATCTTTTAATTTCCATCTTAATTTAATTATTGATCCAATAATCATTTAGCAGCAGGTTGTTTAATTTCCATGACTTTGTGGAGAATTGAGTGTTTCTCTTGGAGTTGATTTCTCATTTGAGTTTACTATAGTCTGAGAAGATATGTGGTATGATTTCTGGTTTTTTGAATTTGTTGGGATATGTTTTGTGGCCTAAGATATGATCAGTCTTGGAGAATGTTCCATGTGCTGAAGAAAAGAATGTATATTCTGTAGTTTTCAGTAAAATGTTCTATAAATGTCTGTTAGGCCCATTTTTTTTTCTAGAGTTCCATTGGCCAACTGGTCTTTGATAAAGCAGACAACAATAGACACAGGGGAACAGAAGCCTATTCAATAAATGGTGCTGGAAAAATTGTATAAAAACTTGCAGAAGAATGAAACAGGATCCATATCTCTCACCACTAACAAAAATTAATTAATGATGGGTAAAATACTTAAATGTAAGATGTGAAATTATAATATGCTAGAAGAAAATGTAGGCAAAACTCTTCTAGATATCATCCTAGGCAAAGCATTTATGAAGAAGACCCCAATGGCAATTACAGCAACAACAAAAATAAATAAATGTGACTTGGTTAAATTAAAAAGCTTCTGTACAGCCAAGGAAATAATCAAGAGAGCATATAGACAACCTACAGAATGGGAGAAAAATATTCACAAGCTATACATCTGATAAAGGGCTAATAATCACAATCTACAAAGAACTCAGGCAAATCAGCAAGAGAAAAAACATATAACCCCATCAAAAAGTGGGCAAAAGACACAACCAGAAGCTTTTCAAAAGAAGATAGACAAATGGCCAATAAAGACTTGAAAAAATGCTCAATGTCACTAATTATTAGGGAAATGCAAATTAAAACCACAATGACATATCACCTTATCCTAGTTAGAATGGCTTTTATTAAAAAGTCCAAAAACAATAGATGTTGGTATGGAGGCAGAGAGAAGGGAACACTTACACACTGTTGGTGGAACTGCAAATTAGTACAACCTCCATGGTGAACAGTACGAAGAGTCTTCAAAGAACTAAAATTAGACCTACCATTCGATCCAGCAATCCCACTACTGAGTAATTAACCAGAGGAAAAGAAATAATTTTATCAAAAAGATACCTGTACTTGAATATTTATTGCAGCACAATGCACAATTGCAAAGATTGGGAATCAACCCTAGTAGCCATCAATTCTTGAGTGGATTAACAAAATGTGGTATATGTATACCATGGAGTTCTACTCAGCCACAAAAAACAATAGTGATCTAGCACCTCTTGTATTATCCTGAATAGGGCTGGAGCCCATTCTACTAAGTGAAGTATCGCAAGAATGGAAAAACAAGCACCACATGTACTCACCAGCAAATTGGTATTAACTTATCAACACCTAAGTACATATATAGTAACAACATTCATTGGGTGTTGGGCAGATGGGGGGGGAGGAGGGGATGGGCGTACACACCTAATGGGTGCAGTGCATACCGTCTGGGGGATGGACACGCTTGAAGCTCTGAGTCGGGTGGGGCAAGGGCAATATACATAGCCTAAACATTTGTATCCCTGTAACATGCTGAAATAAAAAATTTAAAAAGAATAATAATAAAAAAACCCAGAGAAACAAACAGCCTGGGATGGTCACAGGAAAAGGGTGCAATAAAGATCAACTTAATGAATGCATCATGTCTGCAGTCTCTTGGGACCATGATTTCTGGAGAAAAATCAGGGAAAACACAAGGTACAGAGTGTGCTAGAGAAGATGATACAGAGTGAAGAGGGAAAGGACTATCAAGGAGGAGAGAAATCTAGGAAGAGACTGCTCTTGGGGACGAAAATACGATCACTACCAAACATGTTCCTCTGCGTTTAATGGTGAACATAAAGCTATACATAAAGTTTACAAAAATTACAATAGTAATTTTTTTTTCTGAGAGACAGAAGAAGAGAGGAAATGAGAGTGTCAGAAGGGAGAACTTGGAATAAATAACTTTGTCACAGTGATATAGGGAGAGGGTCAAGGACAACTTGTTCTCCTATAGTAGATTGAAAGCAAAAACCTTACAGATTGGGCTCATCTTCATTTTTTTCATGACAATATTTTTGCTGGTAGAATTGCAATAAGTGCTTCTATCTGAAGAAAAATTTGTCACTACAAGAGATTCGTTTCTGAAAACACCCTTTGAATTAAGATGTAACCAAGAAAATAAGGGGTCATGATTCATTGCTTGGGTTTGGAGTCAATTCCTGGCTCTGCCACTTGCCTGTGCTGTGACCTGAGAAAGTTATTGATCCTCGTTCAGCTTCAGTTTCCTCATCTATTAGATGGCCACAGCAACAGAACGTGCCTCAGCTGGTTGCTGCAAGGATTAAATGGAATATGTGTGCAAAATCTGATTACGTTCAGGTACAACCTCAGCACGTAGTAGCTGGTGTTCCTTTGATTCCATTGTTATTAGTACTAATACATTTCAACTTTCTTCTTTATTAAGTCTCTCCTCTCCCCCGAGAATATACTCTCTGACTGTAAAATCAAATGTATTTCTTTGCACAATACACTGCTATTAATGGAAAAGTTCTGAGAGGCCACAGATGAAAATGTTTTGGCAAGGTTGCAGTGTTTACCCAGATATTAAGCCACACAAAACTTTTCCATTTTTCTGCCTCTCAATTAGCTTTAATTCTTGACTCCACTGCTCCTGAATTTGAAGTGAAAGGGTTTTCGATGGTCCACTGGGCTGCTGGATTAAGCTGTACTTAAGTTACTCATATGTAGAAATAAACTTGTCTCTTTCCTCTTATCCTTCCTGTACAATGGCACATTTCTACTAATTACATTATTCTCAGAGATTCTCCAGGGTCCCCTGGATAACAAGTAGAAGCAATGTTACAGGACATATGCTTTTACGCTTTATTGGCCACTGTTATCCATGTGCCTGACACTGAAGCTGAACAAACAGGTCAGATCCAAATGTGAAAACCCACCGATCGTCAATTGCATGAAGTCTGAATTTGATTAGAGTGCCATTTTCCTGCCCTTTCCCCTGTGCTCATAAAGAAAGGAACAGCTCTGAAACCCCTAAGAGATGCTGCTTGATTTAAGCCCTGTGAAATTCTAACCAAAAGGTAATAGAAAGGAGAAATCAAGCTTATCAAATTTTCCTTGGGAGCATTGGTCTGTTTCACCTGTGGTAATTGGCTGAGTTCAGGCCTGCACTCTGACAAGCTAAAAGAAGTTGCCAGCAAGAACCACCAGTAAATAACCCAGTGCTTTGGAAACAACCTTTTATGCTTTCTGGTATTGATTTAGATGAGGTCTAAGAAGAGTGCAGAAGTACACAGGGTAAGTGAGTGAACTGAGGTGAATTTTGGGGAAGTAATAGCTAATGGCTAATTACAAGAAGAATTTTGATGCCGTGAGGTTGTTAATTGGATGAAGGACACTGTATAGAATGAAAGCTGGTTTCTATTAAAGCAGTCTAATAGAGGAAGAAGCCAACGAGAGCATATTAACTTCTCCTTTAGACACAGATAATTTAACCTATTTATTGGAGCATTTTGTAAGAAGTAAAGGAGAAAAAAAAAAAAACCCAACACCTCACAGGTGTCCTTTTAATTTAATCAGTGCAGTTGGTATTGTGACCAAAATTGCTTAGGCTGCAGGGCCTTCTGCTAAAAGGGCACTGCATAGAACCATCCTCCGGAAAGGTGTCAGGAATGAAACTGTTTATGGCATAAATTGGGAGATGAATCTTAAATAGCTTACTCTGAAAATCTGATATTAAAAATAAGAAAAGTCATCAGAGCATTTCAGGTGTATTTGACAGTCACATACCAGTCCACGTCAGCTTTGCCAAGCCTGCTGTTCACACGCACAGAACAGCTCACTATGGCTCGATGGGTTTTGATGAAATCGTAAATTGGAGACAGAGTTGAGGATAATTTAATTCATAGACAGGACCAAGAGATAAAGCCCTTATGTTTTTAGTGGCCAGGAGCAACTGGGCTGCTTTTGAAGATGGAGTAGAGAGTAAGTGTGAGGAAGACAAGAACAAGGATATATCATAGTGTTTTTTCTTTGTTTGTCACGAATTGGGAGCAAGACAGAAATTGGCAATGGTTCTCAGACTTTGTCTATTAAAGGGCAAATTGTTCTTTTCGATCATCAGCTCAATTTTTGTTCTTTTAATTTTGTATGAAGTACAAGGCACATTTCACATCAAAGCAAGAAAGAAATTTCAGAAATGGGTTTTAATTCAATGCTTCAAATATTTACTGAGCACTTACATACCAGATACTGTTTCCATTATCTGAGCATGTTGGATAAGAGATGAAAAGCAAAGATCATGAGCAGACCATCCATTTCCTCTGGAAGGAAAAATCCAAGATAATGCATCCCCAGTTGCTCTATACCTGAGGCAGCCTTTGTTGCACCTCTCATTTCTGCAGGTCCACAAATGAAGCCATCTCTCTGGCTGCGTATTAATTAAGGCATTGCTGAAATGCCCCTCTGACAGCATTTAGTTCACAGTTTTGTCATTTTCAAACTCAGCAAATATTAGGAGAAAATGATTACCCTTTATTGCAGAAAGCAGTACTGGGAAGAAAGGGGAGGACCAGAAAACAGCAGGCATGTTATAGGAGTGCCAGATTCCCCTGCTGTCCCAGGCTAAATCCTGGCAAGTTCTGGGCTCCGCAACCAGGAGCTCTGGCCATTGTCAGCTGCGGTGACACTACAGTTCCTTTGAGGACTGGGAGAACGTGCTCAGGATAACAAAGATACACATGTAAATAAGAAGCCTCTGGGGTTCGTAGGCATTTGACAGTTCACCAGTGTCCATTTGTTGAATTCTGCATTAGTGAAGCAATAAGAATCATCTCTGACCTTTGGTATGAACAAAAAGACCAACCGGGGGCCTGAAAAGTACATAATGACAAAATGGTAATAATATTAACAATAAAACTTTTGAGAAATGGACTTTTTAAAGTCTCTGGCTTGTTTCCCATTCCTAGCCTTGGCTCCCTGGGTTAGAAAAGCATGCACCTCAGTTTTTTCCCTCTTGGGAGCCAAGTGGTATATGAGTCACTGTCTCTGGGTGGACTGACCCATCTCTCTTCTGGTTCCCCCTGCAGCTTGCCTGAGAAGTTGCTATAAATTCCCCCGGGAAGGCATTGTTTTTGTATCTGAGCATGTTGGATAAGAGATGAAAAGCAAAGATCATGAGCATATCTTGGCTTCAATCGAATGTGGATAACCCTCCTGGATTGGGAGAATGCATAAATGCTTTAGCACATTTAACACTGGAATCCGGAGAGCACAGAGCACAATGCCTGCACTTCATGAACTATATCATTCATTTGACACTTAACACATACGACTTTGTATGATTACTTCCCTGCCTGGAAATGTTTTTTTGTTTTTTTTTTCCTGATCATAAATAGAATACAGCCATACTAAAAATCATTAGACCACACAGAAAAATTTAATGAAGGATGAATTATATAAATTCCACAGATTCCCACCACAGCAAAGTCTGGAGGGCAAAGGTGAAGTTCACCAGTGTGACCAGAGTGCAGAGAGCCAGGACCAGTTGCGTGAGGTGAGGTCCTGAAGCTCGATCCTGAGAGCACTGGGAAGACACCGAAGTGATTTGTCTGTGGTTGGGGAGAGGATGACAGGGTTGGATTTGTGCTTCTGAAAGGTCACTGTGGCTTCACTGTGGGAAGTGCACTGCAGGGCTCTGAGTGGATGTCAGAGCCAGGTAGAAGCTGTTACATGGTCTGGGTGAAAGATGGCGGTTTGGACAATGGTGCTAGTGATGGAAAGGAGGCAAGAGGACAGACTTGTGAGGGGAAAGGGGGCAAAGGAGTCAGGATTTGCTGATAGATGGGGTATGGGAGGCGAGGGGAGGTGATGTTGAAAGTAAGCCTTAGGCTTCCAGTGTGTGCAGCAAGATGGATGGTAGAGCCCTCACAGAGAATTAGCAGCCCTTGGAGCAGATCAGGTTTTGAACATCCTGGTTTTGGTGCCTTTGGGGTGTATCGGTAGAAACGTTGAGTAGGCTATTGCATAGCTAGGTCCTAGGGCTTAGAAAGACCTTGAGGTTGGCAATAAACCTCTGGGAGTCATCCATATATAACTGGTTACTGGTGCATGGGTGGACATAAGAACACCTGGGGAGAAAGTAGAATCAGGAAGATCTTTTCTTGTGTGCATTTGTAAATTTTCTTTTCATTCTTTTGGAAGGTGCCAGTTACCATTTTTGCCCACGTCCTATAGGGATATTAGCATTTTCTTTTTCATTGATTTATAAGAGCTCTTTATATATTAACACATTAAAAAATATACATTGCATTTTTCTTCTCAATTTGTTGCCTGTCGTTTGATTTTATACATGGAGTTGCTGCTATTATTTTTGGCCATCAGGAAAGTTTTAGATATTCATACAATTTTAGTTATTAATAGTTTTCTTTACGTACAGTTCAGTGTTTAAAGACTGAAATTTTCAAGTCACAGTGCCTAGGTTTGAATCTTTTCTCTGCCACTTATTACCTGTGGGGTGTTGGGCTGGTTATTTAACTTATCTGTGTGTAAGTTACCTTACTTTTAATATGGGCCTGACAGTAGAACCTGTCTCATTATAAACATTTAATAAGATAATACACAAAAAGACTTGGGAATAGTGCTGGGCACAATAAGTATATAAGTCAATAAGTATCAATACTGTTGGTGGGACTGCAAATTAGTACAACTTCTATGGAAAACAGTATGGAGATTCCTCAAAGACCTAAAATTAGACTTACCATTCGATCCAGCAGTCCCATTTCTGAGTATTTACCCAAAGGAAAAGATGTCATTTTCTTAAAAAGCCACCGGCACTCAGATGTTTATTACGACATAATTCATAGTTACAAAGATGTGGAATCAACCCAAATTCCCTTCAATTCATGAGTGGATTAACAAAATGTGGTATATATATATATATATATATATATGTACCATAGAATACTACTCAACCATGAAGAAGGATGACTTAATACCTTTTGCAACAATATGGATGGAACTGGAGATCATCATTCTAAGCAAAGTATCTAAAGAATGGAAAAACAAACACTACCTGTATTCACTATTAAGTTGGAACTAACTGATGAGCACACCTGTGTGTAGAGGGAAGTATAAGTCAATGGAAATCAAACGGGGGCGGGGGAACAGGGAGGAGGGTTGGGCGAAAACCTAACTAACAGGTACAATGAATGCTATCTGGGCGATGAGCACACTTATAACCCTGACTGAAG
>CAUYRT010100052.1:0-43077 GCA_963574885.1 Lepilemur ruficaudatus | reverse complement strand
TTTTTTTTTTTTTTTTGAGACAGAGTCTCACTCTGTTGCCCGGGCTAGAGTGAGTGCCGTGGTGTCAGCCTAGCTCACAGCAACCTCAAACTCCTGGGCTCAAGCAATCCTTCTGCCTCAGCCTCCCAAGTAGCTGGGACTATAGGCATGCACCACCATGCCCGGCTAATTTTTTCTATATATTTTTAGTTGGCCAATTAATTTCTTTCTATTTTTAGTAGAGACGGGGTCTCGCTCTTGCTCAGGCTGGTCTCGAACTGCTGACCTTGAGTGATCCTCCTGCCTCGGCCTCCCAGAGTGCTAGGATTACAGGCACGAGTCACCATGCCCGGCCGATATGGGTTTTTACATTACAGAAATCCACAAATCAGGGCTTTCCTTCTTCCCTTTGGAGAGCTGGTTGCTAAGCAACTACCAAGACCACTAGCTAAACCTATATATTAGTGAGGCGTGCTGTACTACAATGGGCTTCAGTGTCAGGGGTGATGAGAGCAAGTTTTGAGTTGGCCGCTGAGCTTTGTTCATACTTTGATAAAGTGGCCATCAGTCCTGATTGTGCTATCACATGAGGTGGCTGCTGGAAAGTGTTAAAGGAATTGGCTTATCTCTGGTGCATCAGAGTACCTAACAGAGGCAAACACTTGATGTCTCTTGTTTGTCCTACGAGACACCTAGAGAAGTAGGGCTGTGGGAAGAAGGAGAAGGACTGAGAGGTTGTCACAGGCAAAGGTGACTTGCTGGAAATTCTCACCCACATTGTGCTGTATTTCCCTGGCTACCTCCAAGGTAGGCTGACCTTGGCATGGGTGCACTCGGCTGCCCTTTCAAGGCCCTGGGCCACACAAGGCTGATACTTTACCTCTAGCTGGAAAATGTGAAAACTGATTCTCAACAACAGAAAAGGAAATGGGTTATCTCCACTGTATCTTCCTTACTTACTAGCCTTTAAAATGGAGGTAGATTTTTTTTTAAAAAAATTAAACATACATCTAATAAGGTTTAAGAAAACTAATTGAATCCCTTTTGGTGACAGTTTGGGGAAAAAATCCCTCCACTAAAAAAAGGGAGTCTCCTATTTTCTGACCTGTGGGTCATGCAGTTTTAATTTCCTCTTTCCTTCTTTTTTTTATTCTTTTTAATCTCATAAACCTGCTTAAGGCCACAAAGACTCTCCTGAATCCCTCAGCTGTCCGGCAGATGAATCGCTGCCAGTTTTGCTCAGGTTACTGTCTATGCCAGGCTGAAGTTCCACGACTCTGACTGATGCACCTTTAACTCTGCTTGTCGGACGATGCGGAGGTGCTCCAGGGGCTCTGGAGAAGGCGCTGGAGAGGACAGCTGATCCAGGAGCTCCTCTAGCCCTCGGAAGAGGGAAGCTCCTGGGGAGTGAGTCTAGTGATACCAGGCTCTGGTTTGTGTGAGCCGAGGCTGGCCAGGGCCCTGGAGATGCAGGGTTAAGGCTGAGCCATGGGGAAGGGTCAGTAGGGGAAGCTTCCCTCTCCAAGGCCAGCTTCCAAGGAAACGTGGGTCCAGCCCTAGTAAATGGCAGAGCCGCTCCTCGTCTCTGGGTCCAGGTGGGAGAACACAGCATGAAGACATGTTATTCATGGGTCAGGGGTTTTATGACGAGGGCGGAGTGGTGGTGTGATGTCTCTGTGCCGTGTGTGCACGCTGGTGTGGGACAGGGCCTGTAGCAGCTTCTCATCTCCTCTCTTTCCAGGGAAGAAAGGGGTGTACGTACAAGGGACTGGCCCTCATAGGTGGCCGCCTCCTGTGGCCTGATAAAGCACTTCTCTGCCTCTAGCAAACTCCTCCTCTGCCTCTCTCGCACCCATCCATTCCATCCTGTTCACGTGAAGTTATCACACAAGCACTACAGGCAGGAGGCACAGCTAGGGCTGTGGAGATGATATGTCGCTGTGCCCTCAGTGTAGGGACAGAGGCATTGGCAGGGGGTGGGGCAGGAGAGAGGGAAACGCCTAACTGCCAATCTCAAACAGCGGAAGACCTGGAGGAGCCACTAGGCAGGAAGACTGTGATAACGTCAGGCCTTTCAAGCTCTGCCCCAAACGCTCTGACTCTAAATCTTGCTGGTCCTGATTAGAACCTGCCCCAGGGTTTTAAGTCTCTCCTCACTGGGATCCTCTTCTCTGGTAGGCACGTGGAGCAGGGATGCGGCAGTCCACAGCGAAGAATAACAGCCTTGAGAGGACTCAGGCAAGTGAGAGAGGGAAGGCCTCCGGCAAGGGTCTGCTCGACCCAGTAAAAAGTTCCTACTGCCCTCAGAAAGCTGGCAGGAGGCCTGCCGGGCCGTCTGTGTCAGACCCAAAAGCAGGGCTGGAGGAGTCAGTAAGAGCACAGGTATCGAGGATGAAGGAGTGCTTTGGAAGAAAGGAGAGGCAGGCTGTCCTGAGTCGCACGGACGTGGGAGGAGCGTGGTCTTTGTGGGATGCATGCTTGTGTGTGTGCGCATGTGACGCACACGCTCGCCTGGGGCAGGGCTCACTTGTCCTCTCAGGATGTCTTCTGATTGCTCGATGGATGCAGGAAGCCACCCAGACCCCAGCTGCTGGACTCACTCAGAGGCCAGAGTACAGGGAAGAGACGGCACGAGGAAAAGCTCCTGCTCCGTGCTGGTTCCTGCCCTGGTTGGCTGGCAGGCCGCACTGGCACCTGCCACCTATGAAGCCTCAAGCGTGACTGAAGAAGGTGTGCTGCCTCAGGACTGCGTGCCTAAGCACTGCTGGAAAACCGGGGGACTCCCTTCCCGAGGGGCGTAGGGTGTGCTTCTGGGAGCCACTGACACAACTGTGTTTAACATGGCATTTCTGTGTGTGCTATTCCAAGCAGGAGGGGCAGTTCCACTGGGAACACCCTTTACACAGGGCTTCCCAACACCAGAGGCAATTGCGGACGGCAATCAGAGCGCCAGCTATGAAACGAATGGTAAAAACACCCAGCCACTTCCTGCCAAAAAAGGACTGCACCAACAGGTGCCGGCGTAACCAAGTCAGGCTACAAGTCTGAAGACATCTTTACCTGTTCCAGATCCCACGACGTCCCGGCTCGGGGACTCGGCCATGGCGTCAGCAAGCCGCTCCCGGAGGCCCTCCTCGGTGTGCTCCATGGACGACATGTGCCGCAGCCCGAAGCCCTCAGGCCAGCTCCCGCACACCTCCAGCAGGGTCACGCTGCGGTCAAAGGTACCTGTGGTACACACGGGACATCTGGCATTGAGCCTGCACTTTCAGAGAGCGGGTTGCTCCTCCTGTCTACCCACCACTGACTCCCTCCATGCTCAGGGGCCACTTTAGCCCTTCTACAGGATGGACGAACACCATGAAACAGGATGCGTCGCACAGAATAAAACAGCTCATACCAGTGGATCAGAGTGTAGACCTCCAGAGAGTGACTTCCATGACATTAAGCCTAGTGGTTTTAAAATTGTTTCTGAGTAGCTACAGGGTTCAGACACTGCTTCAAGAACTGGGACAAGGGAAGGGAAGCCCAGATGCAACCAAAACATCTCTACTTTCCTCTGATACAATGGGATTCCACCCAAAATTTCATTTAAAGAAGGGGTTACATAGCCTAATTTTTTTTTTTTAAAAAAAGCTTTCTAAACCATTATATTCTATAACCTATACCCAATCTCCTTACTTTACAGTTGAAGCTCAGAGAAGTTATGGCCCAAGATTAAACAGCAAGTTTATGGCTGACTTGGTCCAAGAACTCAGATTTCCTGATGCCTCTGTCTAAAACCTGTTCTACCCCACTGCAGTCTCCCAGCTTCCCAAGGACATTTGCACAGCCAGGGCACTGTTTTGGGGATACCAGCAATAGAGTTGGGTGATAGCATCTTCAGCAAGAATCTTTCCTTAAGCTAAAGCTACTCCCCAATTCCAAAAAGTACATGGTGTTCTGCTGAATGCCAAGATTAGATTTTACAAGCAAGATCACTTCAAAGTCCAAATTTAAATTTTTCTACTTTATTATACAGCAAGTCTTCTGTGAAAGCTTATTTCATCCACTCTCTCTTGGAAGGAGATTATAGTCATGCTCTGTTGCTTTAAGCACATACCATTTCCCCAGCGATTAGGTAACTGAATCCACTGCATTTATTGGGCTTGGTTCCTGCCAGCACCAGGAAGATGGGGAAAAAATGCAAATGCCAACGCTTCCCAGAGTTAAAAGTACACGAAACACACACTCTTTATCAGGCCTTGCTTCTCGTCTTTGATCAGCCGTCAGAAACTATCTTCCCTAGGCAGTCGGGCCTGGGCAGTGTCAGCACACACTCCCTGCCAATGACAGGTGGTAATAGAGAGGGTGCGAGCCCCAGCCCCGGCAGGTGGCCCTGCCTCTGATAATGGCCAAAGCATCGAGGTGATAACCGTTAGTAAACACTCTGACAGCCGGTGACTCCATACATCAGCAAAGAGGGCCTGATAATCCTGAACTCTCCTGGCCAGACAAAGGCCCTTGGCCAGCCTGCTGAGATTTATATGTGTGGCAAGGGTCACTACTGGCTCCCAAATTTCATCAGCCAAGTTTGGCTTTGATTTATCTCTTACCTAATTGTAGGGTGGATTCCTGGCACTGGGAGACTGGACAGCTTCTATAAATGTGTCTCTCCAAAAAGAAGCCTACCTTGGGAGGGGGTTGCTTGGGACCAGCTTGTCAGGTGGGACTCAAGAGTGGGGAGTTGCCCTATAACACCTTCTCTCTCCATCATGTAGGCTCAGGGTGTAGGTCTAGGGAGCTAGGTGCTGGGAACTAGGGGGTGGAGTGCTGAGTGTCACCTGATCCTCCCAGGGCCTGAACTGTGCTAGGGTCATGCACTAGCAGTGCCAAGCACAGAGCCAACACTCAATCAACATTGGCAACAACTCCCAGTGCCCAGCTGGGGCTGCTGACATAAACTGAGCTTTTGATTCTACTGCCTACTCCCCGGGTGATGCTAGGCAAGCCCCTCTATCTCCTTTTTCCATCTCTGAAGTGGAACTAATAACTCTTTGCCCTGTCTCACAGGAGTGAAGAGATTGAGCGCGGTCCTGCCAGGAGTCTGTGCTTCCCTCTAGTGCTTCCCAGTCTTATTTGACAGGATCAAGAGCTACAGCATCATTGTTTTTCTGAAGGGCCTGGCTGGGACACACATGCTTAATGATTTCAGAAGAGGAGATGACAAGAAAACGTGGGCCTTCCCCCTCCCCGTACATTCAGCTTTCTTACGGACAGAGACGTTTCAGACCCTGGAAAACTGGGAGGAGAATGATCATTTGCTGTCTCACTTTACAAGAGCAGAGTGCCTGCCTCTAGAAAGGCGCTCAGTTAGTGTTTGTCCACAGTGTGTTTGGAGGTCGGGGTTGGGGAGCTGACAGCAGGGCCGAGGGGGATATCAGAAGCCAAATCAGGAAGGAAACCAAAAAAATCCAAAAAATGTTAAAGCAAGAAGAGTTCAGGTGAGAGGGTGAGCCCAGTCCATAACAGATGGTAAAGGCTGGAAGAGTGTGTATTATTTTAAGGGACAAAGTAACAGTATATAGGAGAAAAGAATCATGAGCTAATGTTACAGTGGAGAATGGAAATAGACGTGGACTTAAATGTAGACTCTAACACATACTAGCTATATGACTCTGGGCATGAGTCTCTGATTCCTCATCCATACAAATGCAAAACAATACAACCACACGGGACTGTTGTGAGGACTGCATTATATAAATGTAAAAGTGCCTGATATATAATGAATGGTCTGTATATAATAGGTATGGTCATGTATATGTTAGTAACAACAAATACATATACCTTTCTACCACTTGAGACTTTTTCTTGTTTTTTGTTTTTTTTTTAGAGACAGGGTCTCGCTCTGTCACTCAGGCTGAAGTGCAGTGGCACCATCATAGCTCACTGCAGCCTTGAACTCCTGGGCTCAAGGGATCCTTCCACCTCAGCCTCTCAAGTAGCTGGGACTACAGGCGTGAGCCACTGTGCCTGGCATGTATTTTGACTATGACAGTGATCCTGAGAGGTAGTACACAGGCACTACCCCAATTAATGGAGGAGGAACTGGAAGCTCAGAAAGGTTAAGTAACATATTCCAAGTCTCTGAGTGACAGATTTGGAAGAAGGGCTCCTAATTCTTAGCTCACACATTGCTTCCCTTAGCAGCCTCTACAGTGGGACAACCATTACATGTAGAAATCACTCACTTTCCTAGCTTGTTTTGAGAACTCCTGTCACCTTCAACCAATGCCTTTTAAAAATCCTTTCCACTCTCAACAAGCCAAAAAGTTCCTTGGGGTGTCATGGTAATGACGATGAGTCACCTTGTCTACTCGATAGCTCACAGGAAGAAAAAAATTGATAGGTCTGTTCTCTCCTAGTGTGGGTATGGGAAGGAAGTCATGGGTAGGAGGTGGGAGATACCAAAAGTGTTCAGCAAAGAAGCACTTGATCATTTCCACTGTTTCGAAAAGTCACGGAGAAGATGCAATCAGTGGTCCTGCTTATCCTGCTATGAGTCCCAGCAGAGGTGCTGCGATACCCGCTTTCTGTCCTCCCCTTCCACTCCTGGCAGCCTCTTTGCTGAGAACAGCAAAGGAGCTCCTGGAGTCTCCTGGTCCCTGCGTGAGAGCAGGGCTGCAGGTGTGTGTTTCAGCAGGCACTCAGGTGAAGAGGCCAAGCCCTTGGAGGCTGAGGTCACCTCTGGGCTCTTAGGAAACTGCACATCTTGTCGGTGTTGACGGCACCACTATCATTCATCTGGCCAGCCCAGAGACACTGCATCAGATGAGCCGGCCCTTTGAGTCCTATTACAGGGGAAAGGGTCAGTTTCCAGGAGGAGAAGATGCTCACTTAGTGCAGACTGTTTGCAAAGCACAAAATACACATGCTTAGCAACAAAGATCTTTTGCTGAAGCAGTGCTCTGCTATTTACGAAGCCTTCTCACACTTATCATTTCAGTTAACTCACACATTCATCAAATATTGATTAGTGCCCACCATGGTATGAGTCAAGCACTGTACTCGGGTACAGAGTGAGCCCAAAATAAATAAATAAAAAGAGATCTCATGGTCCTTTACAGAACTCTGGGAAGCAGCAATTATCACCATTTTACAGTTTTATATCGTACTGAGTTTGAGAGACATGAGGCAACTGACTCTAAATGTAATAATAGTCTTTCCACGATGCCTCTGGGGAACCCTTGTCTTCCGGGCTGCCTCCTAGCCTGCTATTCTCTGAATACCATTTCCCAAGAATGAGTCCAAGTCCTACTGCTCAATGAAACCTTGAGCAACTACCCAGATATAATGAATGCGTTTACACAAACTCTGATGGTATAAAAGGCTCTTTACCTTTCCGGGTGAAGTTGATGAAAGCTGCACACTTACCAAAAGAATGTGTGCTTGTGCACACAAAATTATGCAAGCAATTTCAGGGTGTTTATGGATGGCTCTGAGGCTCGCCTGCAGACCCCAGGTGAATTAGATCATTCCTATGGACTTATTTCCATACTGACTTACTTACATTGTTCCCATGATCTGTTTCTCCATCTAGTTTAGAAGCTCCTGAGGGCAAGAAGCTCCTGAGGAAATAAGCACAGGACTTTGCACATCATGCTTGCTCAAAACAGGTTCATTTATTGTGACCATCTGAAAAATCTGACAGTCACTTTGGAGTCAACACCCTTTGGGTGGGTACCAAAGTCTGAACATCTAGGCCCAGGGTAGGCAGAAAATAGAGTTAAAATTTAAAAAGAGGAAGGAAGAGGATGATAAATGAGCAGAAAACAATGTCACAATTTTACTCTACTGCCTTTTGTGCACTTATTTATACGGAGATTCTGGAAACTAGAAAACAAAACAATCTGGCTGGGATGGCGTAGAAAGCTGGTCTCATACAGGCGAGCTTCCTGAATCCTGTTTCCTAGCTTGGCATGCGTGTTATACTCTCTCCTTAGAGGAGAAATGGGTCAGGTTCTTGGGTTTCACAAACCCATTAAAGGCATGCTGTGACAGCTGGTAAGCTGGCAGCTCCCAGAGAGGCTCGGGGACACGTGCCCTGCCTTTGTATACTACTGTTCCAGGGGTAAGGCCGCCCGGGGTGGAGGTGGAGTGGGGCAGGTAGGATGCTCCTCTCGGCTGATAGTGTCTAATCGCACCCTCGCTATTTAAGAGACTGTGGCACAGCCTCCGCTCTGCATCAATTAGATTCAGAACAGGGTTTGGACTTTGCTGAGAGCCTGTTGATCAGATTTCTAGCCAGCAGGGAGACCAGATATCGAAAGTAAAACCTTCATTAAACAATGCTTTTCAAGACATAAGCCCCTCTGGATGAGCGCTCATGGTAATAATAACGTCTGTAATAACTAAGAAATGATCCCAGGCACAATGAAGGCAGCCATTTTAGAGCCTCCTTGCCTAGCTCACCAAAGTGCTCACCAAAGTGAGCTTCAGACTGCTGCTGTGGGGCACACTCCCTTCTCCACACTATAGGTCGATTCATATAAGCACAGGCTGAAGACATTAGCTTTACTTGGCATGATGGTCAATTTGACATGTCAACTTGACTGGACTAAGAGATGCCCAGCTAGCAGGTAAAACATTTCTGGGTGTGTCTGTGAGGGTGTTTCTGGAAGAGATTAGCATTGAAATAGTAGACCGAGTAAAGAAGATCCACCCTTACCAGTATGGGAGGCCAACATTCCATTGAGAACCTGAACAGATAGAAAAGGTGAAGGAAGGGAAAATTCATTCTCTCTGAGCTGGGAAATCCATCTTCTCCTTCCCTTGGACATGGGTGCCCCTGGTTCTTAGGCCTTTGGCTTTCACCAGGACTTACAGCATTGGCTCCCTTGGTAAGCAGGTCTTCAGACCCAGCCTGAGCTATGCCACTAGTCTTCCTAGTTCTCCAGCTTGCAGAGGCAGACAATGGAACTTCTTGATCTCCAAAATCACGTGAGCCAATTCCCATAATAAACCTCATATCTATACACCTCTCTCGCTGTTCCCTATTGGTTGTGTTTCTCTGGAGAACCCTGACCAATGTGCTTGACCGCCAGCTGTGTCCACAGGTATATTTTATTATGTCAGTCTGCACCATGTCATGACCAACAGGTTGGTTCTCTATGGGAAGGCAGGTAGGGTGAGAAGATACGAGAATCTCTGTGTCCCTCTTAATCATTTAGGTTGGTTCCAAGATAGTCGCAATCCCACATCCATAGCCAGACATGGTACAGAGCAAAGGGGTCTGGACTCCAGCAATATTTTATGACTCACATTATCTAATGCTCACCAAACTTGTGACACTCAGTGAACCATCTTCGTCCCATATGCATCCATTTGGCTGTGAGGTTTGGATTTGGGGCATTTAGGCTACTCTGAAAAGATTTACTACTCATGTAGTAAATCTTGGAAGTGAACTGAGCAAGAGGAAAGGCACCAGCACAGCAAAGAAATGCCTCAGCTAATTTTGACAATGAAAACACTTTCATAATTATAATATATGAACATAATATATATGTTCATATAATATATGAACATAATGCATACTTTAAAGGTTAGAATACAGATTACAAATCAAGACATCTAGGTTATAAGTGGAATTTACCCATTAACTTTTCTGGTTACTCTGGGCAAGTCACCGATGCCCTCTGGGTCTTGATTTCCCCACTTACCACATGGAAAATAAATGAATGACTCTTCTTTAAGGGGTTCACATTGGCACTAATAGTTTCAATGTAATTAACAATAATACACTAACAAAGTAATGGTAAACTGATATTTCAGGTATCATAGGGTAAAATCTACCAATTTCATTTTCTGTGAAGCTGATAACATAATCAGCAGTCATGTCATAAGAGTTTTGTTCTTACCTAATTAGAAGCACATGATAAGCAGAAAACCTGAGTTCAAATGCCAACTCTGTTACCTTCTCACTGTACGACTTTGGGAAAGTCATTCTCCCTCTTTGGACCTTGGTTTTCTTACCTACTGCAGTGGGTTGAATGGTCATCCCCCCACGATCCCCGAAAAGAGATATGTCCAGCTGGTGCCTCAGAATGTGGCCTTATTTGGAACTAGGGTCTTTACAGATGTAACTACTGATCTCAAACTGAGATCACACTGGATTTAAGATGAGTCCTAAATCCACTGACTAGTGTCTTTAAAATAGAAAAAAGAGGTAACAAGGCCATGTGAAGACAGGGCAAGGGACACCAGGAGCCACCAGAAGCTGGAAGAGGCAAGGAAGGACAGCACAACCCTGTTGTCCTGATTTTGAACTGCTGGCCTCTAGAAATATGAGAGAATAAATGTGTTATTTTAAGTCGCCAAGTTCATGGTAACTTGTTACAGCAGCCCTAGGAGAATAATACACCTATAAAACAGGGAAAATGATATTTGCCATCCAGGGCTGTCGTTAGCATCAGATCAGACAGTATATGAAGGAGCATATTAAACAAAAGTTACAGGAGGCCATGGTTTTGAACTGAGCTCCTGAACTAGGCCCCAACAGATCAGAGCACCCAAAATGGGGTCACTCATGCTAAATGTCACAGAATCAAACTGAAACCTTAAGGAAGCAGACAGATCCCAAAACAGACCAGTTTTTTCCTGAAAACCAGGAGATTCTGGTCTGCCTGAGTCAGTGTAATAAGGAAGCCCCCTGGATCCTCACTTTAACCCTTACAATAAAAGTAACCTGAAGTTAACCAACTCCCCCCCACCATTGTTCTATTTCCTTATTCTCATGTTATAAAACCCACTGTTCTGCTATTGCCCAGTGGGGGCTCTCATTCTATTTTGCAGAATGGAGGTTGCCTGGATTCATGAATCACAAATAAAAACCAATTAGATCTATAACTAAATTTGTTATAATTTTGATTTTTGACAAGTGCCTTATAAACTGCACAGGCCATTGAAATACAGAGGATTACCCCAGGGCTCTGTGAGCAGCAATTCTTAGGGGCAGTGGGATTCTATGAAAGGCCTTCAAAGAGAGTGACTGAGGAAACCCAGGTCAGAGGACAAGCAGCCAGAGGAGCACACTGGGGTGGGGAACAGGCAGATCAGTCCTGGCCTGGATGACATCATCATTAAGGGTATTGGCTATGTGTCAATTACACAGCAAGTGCCTTCAATGGGGGAGTCAAAGCAGATAGGTGGGTGAGTGCACCCCACTTCTCTGAGGATGCCTGCAGGGGGCACAGGAGAGTAGGGGAAGTGACCTCTCAACTCTCACGAAGGTTCGGTCCCTCATACAGCCCAATGACCTCTCCACATATGAGGGTGGGAATAGGACTTTTCAGCTCCCTATATTCTTTAATAAACAATCATACTCAACATGGGTAAGGATGGAATGAGGTAGACTGTTGCTGGTGGGAACATCATTGCTATGAGTTATCTGAAGGGCAATTTGGTAATATGTATTAAGAGTTAAAAACATGCCCAACTACTCATGGTGGCACATGCCTGTAGTCCCAGCTACTCAGGAGGCTGAGGCAGGAGGACTGCTTGAGCCCAGGAGTTTGAGGTTGCTGTGAGCTAGGCTGACGCCACGGCACTCTAGCCGGGACAACACAGTGAGAGTCTGTCTCAAAAAAAAAAAAAATGCTCAACTACTGACCTAAGAATGTCACTTCCAGAAATCTAGCCCAAGTAAATAATCTTGGAAGGGACATACCTTCATGCATACGATGTTCACTGCCACATTAACACGGCCTTACACTAAGGCATTTGTTAAGTAAATTATACTTCATTCTTGTAGTAGAATATTAGGTAGTCATGAAAAATGATGTTTATAATGGGAAATTCATTAAGATACAATGTTAAATAAAAAACAAGACAGAAGCACATAGTTAGTATTACAGAACACTATAAAA
Source organism: Lepilemur ruficaudatus (assembly GCA_963574885.1). NCBI lineage: Eukaryota > Metazoa > Chordata > Mammalia > Primates > Lepilemuridae > Lepilemur > Lepilemur ruficaudatus. Next base: position 31,195 of record CAUYRT010100052.1, on the reverse strand, counting down.
GCATCATGGAAAAATACTCTAAAAGATTCATGACACAATGTTAACCCCTATAACATTAGGGGTTAACACACAATGTTAACCCCTATAACCCAACTAGCAATGTTGCCTCTTGCTAGTTGGGTTATAGGGGACTCCTACTTTATACTTTTCCGTATGTTTCCTACAGTTTTTGTAATCAGTAAAAAAATAAAACAAAACAAAACAAAATAAGAAAAAAAAGGAAAAGTTAAGTGAGGAAAATACGCTTTGTGGGAGAAGCCCTCAAGGGGGACCTGGATAGCAGGCCCGCAGGGAGCACGTGGGGGACAGCCTGATCTCACCGAGTGGCCTCCCTGTCAAGTCCTGTGCTCAGTCTGGACTCAGCTGGGGCAAGCAGCCTGCAGCTCCATGGCCCATGTTTGACGCTTCTCCCAGTGGCCGTGGCTGGCTGCATGCGATGTTGACCCATCCCTGTGTACATATGACATATTTCTATTTAATTCATATCAGGAATGTGCACCAACTTGTGTGTGAAAAATGGCAGCAACAATTCCACCTCTGTACAAATTTCACATATCAGATTGAAAGGGCTAGAAGAACAACTCTGGAAGGAGTCAATTTTAAAATCAAGTCCCTTTATCTGTCACCTTTGTCCCCTCCTCCCCCGACTATCCTTTGCATAAACAAGACACAGTTTCCTAGGAGATATCTTTTCATGATTGTCAAGGAACGCCTGAGCCCTTCACACATCATGAGGTCACTGAGCAGGGCTCCTGCCCTGTGCCTGTGAGCCCAAGAGATCAGTCATCACCGCAGGTCCCAGTGAGAAGAATTTCGACTAGCTCCATACTCAGACGAGACCTGGAGGTACTTCAGGGAACAAGAGAGCTTTCCAAGTCAGGTTGACACTGGCATTTCCTAGACTAGATTCCAGAAACCATTTACGCCTCTACTTTAAACCTGGCACGATCATGATTTCTACTCCTCCAAGTGGGAAGAGAAGAATCATTTTATATATAGACTGCAATGAAAATATTTCCTTCAGGATGCTTTGGCCTGCTTCTGCGGGTGGAGAGAAAATGTACACACAGCACTCTGTTATAGGATTCCTCCGGCAAGGCTCAGAATACACTGCAAGACAAGCTGTATCCTCGGAAACCTAACAACTCCTTGAATGGAAAAACTTCATGGAACTGTATCTCTCAAGACAGCAAGCATACAAACTGGGTTGTCTAGGACAGTCCTGACTCCAAACAATTAGGTCTGTGGTCAGATCAGATATCAGGTAAGAGAACTAACATCTATGGAGTGTCTACTTTGCACCAGGCATAGCTAGCCACTTTATAAACATGACTTCATTTAAATCATTCCACTAACTCCATGAGGTTGATGCTATGATCTCCATTTTACAGATTAAGAAACTGAGGCAGAGAGAAGTAAAATTTTTGCTCAAGATGACAATATCAAGGGTAAAGTCAGGATTCTGATTCTGGGCTCATCTGGCTCCAAAGCCTGTACTTTCCCCACTAACAGCCATGCTGAATTTTGACTTTGAAAATATGGCTGCAGTACCAGTAAGGGGGTTTTCAGCTCTGCCTTCTTATTCCAGAATTTTAAAGTGGTTCCTGCAGTCAGGCAGCAGGGGTTAGGGTAAGCAACCCAAGCAAAATCCTGTGATTTCTGTGCTCCACAAATAAGTCAAATGTGATGCTCTCAACTGAGGAGAACTTTGAAGTCTGAAACTTGGGGCCAAGAAGTCTTCTGCTTTTATTAATCAAAGAAGATGTTCCAAAAACCATTAGATTTATCACAACTGGGTTTCAGATGTGAAACCCAATATACACACAGACATGAGTGGCTTGTCCTTTTGGATTATTTTTGACCTTTTACTCTCCTCTTCGAGGATCTGCATTTCCTCAGAGCGAGACCATTTAGCTTCCCGGCTGGCTGAGGTGTCTGGAGGCCCAGCTTGGCAGGCCTGGGCCCTGCTGGCCTCAGGGATTTCACAGGCCCGGGAGGCATGGGGGCAAACTGGCTCCTATTTGGAGCCAGGGTGCTGTTGGCTCCTCTAAGCCCCTGAGGTAGTGGCCTGGGGAGAGGAAGAGAAGAGTCCACCTTTCCTGAAGGGGAGGGTTCTCATGGGCCTGTGGGTACAGGAGGAGCCTGGTTTGAAGCCTAAACAATTTTTGGCTTTGTTATTTTGGTAGTCGCCTAACTACATGGGCTTTAAAATGGTGCTTCCAGCTTGGGCAACAGACATTTCGGTTTGCAGTATGTGGTCAGCCTTCCACCTCCCTCAGCCACCTAAACTCACCAGCTCTCGCTGCAAGGGGCAAACCTGCACTAGACCTTCAGCTGCAGGGGCCTTGGGGTGAAGATCTGGGCCTGGCCTGCCATTCTGACCTGGGGTATGGTACGTTACAGGGATCCGGCTTTTCAGGCTCACACAGACGCTGTTCAGCAAAGACTCAGACTATGAAGAGCAAGACGAGAAGCAGGGCTGTTTGGACAACCGAGGCCTCGCTCTGGGCAGCTGGGGATGGTTTCCACCAGGCCTTGAGGCGGGGAGAGGACATTCCATGACGCGGGACGGTCTGAGCACAGGTGGGAAGGCAGGGATGGTCCTCACCCAAGGGGAGGGAGTCCACCGGAACAGGAGCTCTCTTATGAATGCCTCACATGCTTCCACAAAGTTATTTCATGTTGACGGTGGGATCATAGTAATTTTTATATAGGCAGGACAGAGGCTGTCAACTCCATTTTATAGATGAGGACGATGAGGCTCAGGGTACTTAAATGACTTGCCTCAGTCACCCTAGTTTCTCGTCTTACAGGGTAGCTGTGGAAGCATCTGTGAAGGTCTCAGTGAACAAATCAACACACTACAGAAGTATCGGGACTGCCTGGCGTGGGCACAGCAGTGGAACCATAGTGTGGACTGGTGTTGACCTGGCTGAAAACTTGACCTGTCCCTGACTTTCGGCCTCACTGTCTAGTCTTGCAGCCTGTGGGGTGGGGTAGGGCTCAGCTTGCTATCACTTGAGTTGATCACACAAGGTGTGTTCAGGGCTGGGTCCACACCTGAAACAGTGGGGTGCCTGGGAACTGTCATTTCCTGCCTTGACATGTCATAGTATTTGTTCAACCTTGGCTGGTCACACTGACTCAGCAGCCCGGGCACGGAAACCAGGGAGGATGTAGGGAAAAGTTGAGAAGCTGCAGGAACACACAGGGGGAGCAATGAGGCGTGGAAACCTTAACAATGACAATAATCCCTTACACTGCACACTGCTTTACCCTTTACAAGGTGCTTTCACAGGCGTTTGCTCCCTTAATCCTAACAGCACCCCTAGGGAGGAAGACAAGGCAACTGTTACTGGTGACCCATTTCGCAGTGAGGACCCAGTGCAGGGAAGTTCAGTGAGGGGCAGGGCTGGACCAGAGAAGCCCACCTTGGGCTACTCGAAGTGGGGTCTGCCCACAGCCCCCACAGCACCAGAAGCAGTGCAGAAAGGCCTCCACCGGAATCTGCATTTTATTAATGGGCCCCACCCCCACAAGTCGCCGGGGGTTTGTGTGACATTAAAGTTGAGAATCACTGCTTACGGTGCACTCCCTCACCCTGTGCTGTCCCCCAAGGCATTTTTTAGCTGTTGGTCCCTTAGAGTATATCTGGTTCTATCTACTCTTAAACACAAGGAAATCGAGACCCAGGGAGGGGAGGTGACTTGGCCCACCCCTGACAGAGCAGGAGCAGACGGAACCTTGGTCCTGCAAATCAGTCTAGGGTCCATTATACCTGGCTTGTTTACCCAGCTGACATTCAGCCAGCATTTCCCTTTCCTTGCCTCTCCCTCCCCACCCCATGAGTTTAGTCCTCAAACTTCCAGTCCCTTGGCCTCTCCCCTCAGTTCCAGCCCTGTGTTAAGTGCTAACACAAGTTTCAGGGACTGGGGTTAACACTTCATTAAGGCAAACGAGAGAAATTCCTGCCTCCAGCAAGCAGCCCAGGAGCCAAGCAGGCTTGCGGTGGCACTAGGCCTTCTCCGCACAGCTGTGGAGGGGCAGGGCAAGGCTTGGGGTCGCCTCTGCCCTTTCCCCTTGCAGGCCTTACTGCCTAGAGGAGAGGGGTGGGGAATCTATGCTTGCCTGGAGAGAAGGCTCTGCTTAGGCCTTGTAAAAAGCCCACTTCATTAGTAAGTGTGAAAAATGCCCAAATAACTGTGTTAATCTGGTTATAATTTCCCCCTAACCCATTGGTCTCATTGTGTGCCAAGTTTGGCACCAATGGGTAAAGAGATTCCTAGGCCATGGCTGGAGCATGGGGCCAGGATTCCCCCTCCTTTCCCTCCACTTCTACTCCACTGAGGCCAGCCAGGATGTTATTCATTTCCCTAGCTGAGAAGCAAGTTCAAAAGGGCCAGTGGGGCCTCCTCTTACCCCTTCCTTGTGTAAGAAATGCCAATTCCTCCCATGAGGAGGAAGCAACATATTTTGTTTCTGCTATACTCAGGAAAGGGGCAGATTTATAGAGTCAGCCCAGAGTGTGTGTGTGTGTGCACAGAAACCTGTCTTTTCATCTTTGGACCTAAGGTACATAATGGATTAGAGGAAGATTGGATTCATCCATAAGAAGTCCATAAGGAGGGGGAAAAGGCCAAGGAATCAAGGGGCTCCTAGGAGGGGCCTGGAGACCTCATGTTACTATGCCAGACAGACATGGACCTGTCATGTAACCTTGACTTAGGGGAAACAGCTGAACGAAGGAATTAATTTCTCCCTGTGTTTCATTTTTTTAGAGATGCCTTTAGGGTTAGAAAGCTACTCAAATAGCTTTCTCATATCCCTCAGACTGAAAAAAAAAAAAGGTAATAAGTAAAAGCAGTGTTTGTTCTAGAATTACCAAATAACTCAATGACCTTACAAATTCACCAGAACTTTCCCGGGCAAGTCATTAGTCCTTTCTAGGTCTCTCTAGAGGCCTCCGAAGAGGCCTGGCTCCGAGCTGTATAATCCTCTGAGGTAAGAGGTGGCTCTCCTGTTCTCAAAATCCCAAAGGGGTGGCAGTGGACAAACCATCCCCTTTCCTTGCACGGCCACCCCACACCCCCTTCCCCCCACTCAAGGCACAGCAGCAGCTGCCTGGAGCCTTTGGCTCTAGCTCCAAGCTCTTCTCTTCATTTAGCAACTTATTTTCTTACTTTTCAAACTGCTGTGTGATGGGAAGAGGGGCAGATCCCTTGGAGGGATGAGGTCGGTATAAGGCCATGGAGCGCCCGTGGGTGGAAAAAGTACTGGGGAGAGTGGGGGACCAAGAGCTAACTCTAGCTCTGGGAGGTCCTTGCCACGTGACCTTGTGCAAATCACTTAACCTCCCGGAACCTCCATTTTTTCCATTGTAAAACAAGAATAACAATGCTAGTATTTATAAGTCTCAAAATTGTGCTAAGATTCGAATGATAACATATGTGACAGAAGCTTTAAGACTCTAACGTGTAATCTAAATATAGAGTACTGATTTTCTCCCAGAAGTCAGGTGCCCTTAGGTTGGTGCTTTCACCACTTTACATCGGATACTTTGAGATGTAAGGACAATGCCCAACCATTTATTTGGCTTCTTAAAGAGGAGAAATGTCCACATAGTTTAGGACTCAGCTAAACTGGGAATGGGAAGTCACCAACAATTCTTTACTTTAGTTTTAATATTGCACAAGATACTCAACTGCTGTCTTCCAGGATCAAACTGAGCTCACCCTGAAATTATTCTGATGTCCCAACGATATCTAAGGAATAAGAAAGCCCCCAGCACAGATTTTGCCCCATGGGTACCCAATAAATGCTTATTGAATGAATGGAAGAAAGAACACACCTTCACTATATTTTGATCTGCAGTATGTCTCATGGATCTCAAAGGGAGCTCATAAGGCATTCCTCAGTCACCCTCCAACCTTCTGGCAGCACCGTCCCTAAATCTTTCCTTCTAAAATAATTCCAACTTGTGGCAAATGATAGGATCTCCTCCTTTTAAAGACTGAATATTTTTTGGCTCAATTGATCCTCCTGCCTCAGCCTCTCAAGTAGCTAAGACTACAGGCACATATCACCACACCTGGCTAATTTTTAAATTTTTTGTTGGTTTCAAACTCCTGGATCAAGTGATCTTTCTGCTTGGCCTCCCAAAGTGCTGGGATTACAGGCTTAAGCCATTGCGTCTAGCCTGCAATATTTAAATAAGAACAATTTATGTTTCCGTTTTCCTTGGAAAGACAATGTTCCAAGCCAATTGTTTAGGAAAGATTATTTATCTTGACTATTCATTAATAAGTGACAATGTTCGAATTCCACAAATTTGCAATTTCACACAAGGGGCACAGGCCCTCTGAACCACTTCTATGCCTAATACCTTTGGTAGAGACAAAGGCCTTATTTATAAAATTACTCCTGAGAATAGATGTATTAGGCATACTTCATGAATTTCACTGCTGGGGACACTGAGCAGTGTTAGGTCTTAAACACATAAACAAGTAGAACCAGCTCTCTTCCATGGCAATAACCCAAAAATGTCTTCTTTGTCTACATATGGTACCTCTTCCACAATTCTTTAATAGTCAGCTTTTAAACATATGGTGGTTTTTTAAAATGCTGGATTACCTTCAGGTTCATTATTACACAAAATGGAGTGGGCAATCAGACTGTCTACACCAGGGGGCAGTGAGGGGTTCTAGACCAAATGCTTTCAGAGAAGTAGAGTTGGACCAATTATCAAAGTGCAGAACTTCCACTGGATTCCTTAATACTCAGCTGCTCAGAAACTCTCTTTAGTCAGTGGGTTAGCATTTCCAACCCCACACATCTGAGGGATTCATGACACAGTCCCACCAGGAGCAGTGGCTCATAACTGGGGATTCTGAAGAACCTTAGGTCAGAATGTTCTGGGTGTAGCATGGGAGAGTGAGTGAGTGATTTGTGTAGTCAGAAAGAAACTCCAGGTCATTATAAACAACTTCTGCTCTGCAGCATCATTCCCAGACTTCCCTAATGAGAAGAATCACCCAGAATGCTCATTCAGCTAATGGATTCTCAGGTCCTTCTCCTGGATATTCCAATGCAGTGCTTCTGGGATAAGGTTGGATTCTTATCCAGGGATTTTGGGAACTACTGCTTTAGAGCAGCAGGTCCTCAAATCCAGTCTTAAGACACTCTGCCTAAGATTGAAAAAGCACGTGTCTGTCCTCCCACGATCATGGCAGCTTAGGTAAAACAACGTGGTCCCTTGTGGCGACCCAGATGCTATAAAGGAAAGCTGCCGTCAGCAGGAAGTTGCTGACTGCTCCCATCCTCAGTTTCCTCTGGTTTTCCTCTTCCCTCTCCGACTATCCCAAGACCTTGCTTTACTTTATCTGCAACTCAAATTTTGGTGCTTCTAAGCACCAAAATTTCTGCCCTCAGCCCTCTTCTCTTCTTTCTCTGTACATTTTCCTTGGGGGAGCTCATCCCCTCCAATAGTTACAAACACCATTTACATGCTACTGACTTCCAAAACCACACCGCTAATTCAGTTCTCTCCTCGGCTCCAAATCCATTTGTATAAGACCAAATACCCTCACCTGGATGTTCCACAGCATCTCTAGCTCAACAGCTCCAAAACAAACGCATTACCTTACTTCTCCAACACCTGCTCTTCCTTCTCTAGCCCGACCTAAGTGAATGGCACCTCTGTCTTCTCAGTTACCCCAGCTAGACTCCTCCCTTTCCTTCCTCCTACATCCAGCTGATCAGTCAGGCTTGTGGATTTTACTTCGTAAGCCCCCTCGAATCTGTCTCCTACTCTTTATAGACACCAGGCTTAGGCTCTTACCAGTTCTCATTGGGATTATTCCAACAATCTTTATACTGGTCTTCCTGCCTATTTCTAAAGTGCCAATCTGAGCATTTTACTCATCTGTCCTCAGGATTAAGCCCAATCTTCTTAGCACAACTGTCTATCATCTGGCCCCACCTGCTCTCCAGACTCTGCACACCATGCCCCACCTTGAGCCTTGCCCCCCGTGCCTCTGCATTGCTGCTCCCCCTGTCTCCAACTGGTTAAGTTCTCTGCTGTTCTCCCCTGGTTAAGTTCTGTTCATCCTGAGGACTGAGGTCAGCTGGAAGTCTACCACTCCCTGTCTGGGTCTGACTTGGGCCTTCCAACAGGCCTCTCAACACCTCAGGCTTACCTTCCCTTAGTACCATGGTGTGATCAATTAAACAACACACACAGTGGTGTCTACTATGCTCCAGCCACTATGCTGAGAGCTGGGAATTTTGGCAAAGGAGACAGACTACAAACAAGAGCAATAAAATCTTTTCTGGCCTATTCTTTCCACTAGATAGACTGTAAGCTTCTGATGACAAACATCTGCCTTTTTTGTTTTTGTTTTCTGTTTGCTTTTTAGAGCTCCGTGTCCCCAATGCACAGCACAGTGCCTCAGTTCCTGGCACCTAGCAGGATGAAGGAAGGAAGAAATCAAGGTTGTTTAACCTGGGAAAAAGAGTAAGAAAGCGCTAGTTTCACTGTTTCAATATTTGAAGAGTGATTTTATGGAAAAGGGAATGGGTTATTTTTTGTGGCCCCAAGGGACAAAACAGGACACGGAGGGAGAAGACAAGCGATCTGGCAAATTTCAGACCAACACGAGAGGCACCGAGTGACACAACAAGCTGCCTCCTGCAGACTCAAGACTCATCCCAAGCGTGAGCTCCTCTGAGAAGCCTTCCTGGAGTCACCCTGGGCAGGGAATCGGTCCCTCTACTGCCTCCCCCAGCACCTGTCAACCCTGTACGTGTGCATAGGGGACTATGGTGAAGTGATTTACCTTCATGTCTTCTTCTCAGCTTAGCACTGAGCGTTTTATCATATTTTCATATTTGCAAAGCCTAACAGAGGCAACATAGGAAACGGTAAAGGGCCCTTTACCCTCAGGCTTCAGGGCCCTTGTTCTGTCACGTAGTAGTTGCATGACCGTGGGCAAATTATTTACCTCTCTTGGCTCAATTTATACATCTATAAAATGAGAATAATAAAATATACTAAGGCTTAAATGAATGTGCTCAGCACACACCCGATACACAGTAAATGCTTAAATGTGCTACCCTCCCGCTGACCCTTGAAGACTTTGTTTCAGAAATAAGCGGAGGCAGACAGAGACTGTATTAGGCTACAGAGTTAGACCCAGAGGCCAGGACTTTAGACATCTCATACAGTATTCCTTTCAGGCATTTAAAAAGTTTTCTCCTGATTTTTCAATCACACTAAAATGACCTGACAATAAAAGGAAGTACTTTCTTCTCCAAAGAAATACAAATGCTCTTTGTGAATGGCGTCACCTCCTCCACAGGAATGATCTTCCAGGCAGGAGCAAAGCTCTGAGCTTACAGAGCTCCTCATTCTCACCACTGGTCTCTGCAGACCTTCTAAATCAGTCCCTTGACTTCAACAAGGACTCTGGCACCTACACACCACTGTCACCTCCTCAACCACTCCTGCCAAATGCACGAGCCAAACAACACCCTTGGCCTTGAAATTCACCAACCTCCACACACCAGTGACGTTCACCTTCATGCCAGCAATTCACTTGCCTGGATCTTGACATTGTCTGCAATTGGCATTTCTAGTACTTTAAGCTTAGAAACCCCACATTTTCATCATGAAACTTCCTATTCCTCACTTTCTCATTCTTACTAGTAATGCTCCTTGACCTGATTGAGCCTGCCAGCCCCCAGAGCCCTCGCTATTATCCCAATCCCCTGGCTTCCTCCTGGTGACACTTCCTCACCACCCATCCCAGTGTTCAGGGCTCACGGGTCCGCTAACACCTCCCTGAGTCCGCCCCCTGTCCCCATCACTGCTCCTCCCAGTCTATTTCTCCTCCTGCTTTGCCAGGCCCATCCAGGAGGATCCCTCCAACCACCTAATTCCTCTCTCCTGCTCTTGGGCTGCCGAGCTGTGCTGGAGGAAGTCCCATGCTTGTGTCAATTGGCACCACGACAAATTTATCAGCCAGGCCCTCCCTGCTTCTCAACCTTTAGTTAGTTCTTTCTCTTTCCATTGGTTCCTGGTCAGTTCCCTTCTGTATTTCCCCCTCTGCTCAAGCTCCCTAAACCTGTCACAACTCTCTCATTCTCAGCAGATGACCTGCCAACTAACTGCCTTTGGGATTTCCTTTCTAGTTCTTTCTTTTAAAGATTCAGAAGTCTACGCATCTTAAAAGTGACCCAGTGTGGGAATGACAAGCATAAAACACAGTCCCTGAAGAATCGCCCAGCCAGCCATTCAGGCATAGCAGCAGCAGAGTCTCCTCTGATGAGGGAAAGCGGGACTGGGAGTGTCGGCTGGAACAAGAGAACAGCTCTTCCGTCTTTAGTGTCCCACTGAACATATTCTGGAGAGATTTTGATTTTGCCCTTGTCACTTCCATTCTTCATCAGCTAGCTGGTGCTGTGCGAGGCTGAGTGGCATCCTAACATGGAAGAAGAAGATGATTACAGCAGGTGAGCCCCTGCCCCAGGCAGATGGTTTATAATCCAGGTTACCCTGTCTGTGTCTCCTCCAAACGAGAAGGGACAGAGCAGCTATTTTTCCTGAGAGATTTGTGCCTCTGTGTGTATCTTTCAGAGTCATCCAGTAACCAGAAAATATCCATCCATGGTGGCAAACAAGGGGCTAGACGGCATCTCAACTCTTTGCCATGGCTACCAAGTTCCTCGATGACCTGGGCTCTGCCCACTGCTCCAGGGTCACCTCTCCCCTCTCCCTCCTGTAGGTGAGCCAGAATGAGCCTCAGCTCCTCCATATGCTGTGCTTCCTTTCACCTCTGGCCTGTACACGTTTGCCTTTCTCATCCCTTGATTGTAGGCAGCTTCAGTAGAACTTCTGGAAAGCCTTCCCTGATCCTCCCCTAGATTAGGTCAGGTGCTCCTGCAGCTACCCTCTCAGCACATAACATACTCCAAGGTCACTGCTGGTCTGCCTATTTCCTCTTCTAGAATATAAGCCCCACAAGTCTGCCTTGTTCTCTATGGTATCCTTAAAACTTAGGACCCACTTTCTTTAATGTCTCTGTATTGGTCCCAGAGAATCAAGGATCTTAGGTGTCAACAGGACACTAATATCAGTGCACAGAGGGAAAAAACTCCCAGTGAAGATGAAGCTGGGCCTGAGGCGGAATCAATCTTGACCAGGAGACGCAGAGTCAACTGCTGCAGGTTTCGTGATGCAATGGCTCAGCCCTCCGCCGGGGTCTTGGAGGAAGAGGCCCTGCCTCTGACAAAGGAGAAGCAACTGGTAGGAGGTTGGCCCTTTAAGATCAAGGGGATTTAATATCAAAGAACGATTCAGGCAGGTGAACTCAGTTTCCTCTAAGCAAAGAGAGTTCATACGTTCCACCTCCGTGAGGCCTCTCTTAGATTCAGCTGCAGTGCTCTCTCGGGTTGCAGCTTTGTGCTCGTCTGGCTGCGGCCTCGGCCTGCTCCCCAGGCTCCTGGCCCTAGTCTTCCTGCTCTCTGATCTTACTGCTGACTCTTATCCTAGCCCACCAAGAGCCTTCTTGCCGACCACATTTCATCAGGCCAACTATACCCAAGCCTGCATCCAACCAGGCCCCCAGTCCTGCTGGAACAACCTGACATCACCAACCAGGCACCAAACAAAGCCTGGACCCTGTGGAAGGATGCGAAAGGGAGGAGGCCGTCCACACAGAGAGGGCGTCCCCATGGCGGCTGCAGGGCTGAACTGAGCAAAGACGCTGACACAGATTCGCTTCTCTCTTTCCAGGCAAAATGCCCAACTGGCACTGTGTTTAGAGGAATTAAGCTGCTTTTGACTTAGACGGAGGATAATCACAAGTTCCTAGAGGATAATATTGAGAAGGGAATCTGTCAGGAGAGACATCTGATCACACTCACACGTGGTAAGGGAATGGCAGGGGATGCTCGTTATCCCGCCATCTAGTTGTCTGGCACAAACCTGTGCATATACCTCCTCCACTGGTGCTGCTCTACCAGGGCTACACGGCAATTAGCTTTCCAAATAGATGGGGGTGCAGGCCCATCTCAGACCCTAATCAGAATCTCTGGGGCATAAGATTGGGGCCTGGGCATCTGTATCTTTAAAAAGCTCACCAGATGATTCTGAGGCACTTCCTGCTGCTATAAACCGTGACCAGATCTCTGCTGCTGTCCAGGTCAGTGTGTCCACCTGGGACCACTGGCATATAGCAGGACACGGACGTCTCTCCATTCAGAGCCTAGGCCAACGTGCTCATGAAGGACGAGGGCAGAGAGGACTGATAGAGCCATTTGGTGCCAACCCTCCATGAACTGACCCTCTTTGGTAGCCTGTAGACTGGGAAAATAGGATAATGTAGCTAAGAAGTTACTTTCTCAGTTCCCTTTCAGAGAAATCTCTTCGTACAGTGCATGTGTGGAAACCTACAGCCTGTCACTGCGTTTATGTCTGTAGCGTGGTGTTCATCTCTGGATATGCAGCACTGTAGGAGGTGACCAACACATGCCTGCTGAGTGAACGAGCCACTGAGGCCACCCTCATGCTGGGGCTCTCTCTACCCATGCAAGTAGCTGGCCCCGTGAGGAAGGAGGGAGGAGGTAACTGGCAGTGAGGAGAGTCCTAGACAGCTCTACTGCCTCACACCCTGAGGATCAAGAAGGAAACAACATTCTTAAGGACCAAGCCCTCAACCACTGCCCTAAGTTCATGATTTCCTCAAGGTCAATTGTCTGTCTACATTTCGTGATCACTCTTCTGTCAACTGTTGCTATAAAGCTGTAGCCTAGGAATGCTCTTAGACACCTAAATTCCTTAAAACTAAAATGTTGTATCATTTCCATTCAAGAATTATCATCCAAATCATCCCTGAAAGGGAATGTCCATTTTTGTCCTATTATTGCCTGCTTGGTTTAAGATATTTTTGGTATCACAGAGAATAGATCAAATGATCACTACTTCCCTGAACCTATCTTTGGGAGCTGAATCTCATGCTATGCAGACAGAGTGATAACCATAGTTGGGACTTTGGATTGAGTGTGTTTTTCAGTTGCAACTTTGAATGAAGTGTGTTTTTACAGGTTTTTCATTTTGTTTTATGCTGGCCTCCTAAAGGAAGGAGTATGATCTGTGGAAGGAGCACTGGACTTGGAGTCAGAAGACCTGGATCCATCACCAACTAGCTGGTGTGGCTACACGAAGACTTCACCTCTGTAAGCTACCGTGTCTTTCTGTGTATAATGGGGATAATGGTATCTGCCTTCCGACTTGCACGTTATTGAAATAAATAAAATAGAAAGGGCACACACACTTGCTCTCTGTAAATTCTGAAGTGATGTGTTTTGAGGAATACTAGGCTCTCCTCTGAGGACCCTGCCAGCCCAGCCGTCCTCTGCTGTGGTGGCTGGTCTCTCTCCCTTATCCCTTAGGCCCTGGGGTGGAGCTGATGTCCTTCCTGCTCCTCACAGATGCAGACTTTTCCTCATTTCACGACTCTCGTGTCCTGAGCTTATACCGCCCACTACCCCTTCTTGCCACAGCCCCATTCCTGTGCCCGTCCCCAGCCCCTCAGCCTGATCACACTCCTTATTCCTTAGCGATTACAGCTCCTGGTTCACTGCCACTCCTTAAGTGTCCCAGCACTAATCCTGTCATAAGTCACATGCATGATCCTCCCAACAACCTGGCTGCTCTTGTTCTGGCCCTCCTCACTCCTGGTGTTGCTGCCCTTCACCTCTGTCTCTCACTGCCATGGCCATTCCTCTGACAGAATTACCAATAACTGCACACTTCGTCCCAATCTCAATCTCAACTACCCTACCATGACCACCACCTCCTACTTCTCTGGTCTTCGGCCTCCAGGACCCAACTCCAATCAGCCTTCAGCCTTGCCGGGGGCCATGATCCATCGATCCTGCCTGCTTTTCCTGGCCCCTCCCCACACATTCAATTGTTATACTCAATCCCTCGCACATACTCACAACTTCTGCATCCTTCTTTCCCCTTGCTATCCTTTCCGCTGAAACCACCACCTCGTTAAATCCAACTCTCTGTCCACTCCCTGTCCCCATGCAACTACTCACAGCTGGAAAAAAAAAAAGACACACCATGCTAACTGGTCTTACCTTAAATTTATGGTCAATAACATCAAGTGAACCTTTAATGCTGCCTTCTAACCATATTTCTGGAGTCTACTCACTCTTTTACTCTCCTAGATGATTACTTCATAGTTTCTCCTCAATCCTTAAACTTCCAATATCTTCTCCACCATTCTCATATTCAACTGGGGTCTTAGATTGCTACTTCATCAAGAAAACAAACAATCAGAAGAGAATTTAAGGTCCCATCACTGTATCCACCTACCCGTCTGCATCTGGGTGCACACAATCTCCCTTCCTTTCACCAGTCCCTCCGTCTATCCACCCCTTGCCATAATTATGCTAGTGTTTCTTTCATTTAAAAAAAAAAAGAAAGACTCTCTTGACCCCATTTCCTCCTCTAGTTACACCCCCATTTCTCCCCTTTCCTTAATCGAAACACCTTGAAAGAGATGTCTGGACTTGCTGTCTACAATTGCTTTCCTCCCATTCTACCTCTGAACCCACTCCAGTCAGGTTCTGCCCCTACCTCTCTGCTGAAACTGCTCTTCCAAAGTTAATGATCTCTATGTTATTAAATCCCACAGTCACTTCCCAGTTACCATCTGACCTCATCCATCAGCAGCTCAGGTGTGTATATGACGTAGTTGATTCCTCTCTTTAACTTGGCTTTTAAGACAACACACTCACCTGGTTTTCCTCCCATCTTTCTGGCTGCTACTTCTCAGTCTCTTTTACTGACTACTCGTCTATTCCTTTCAGTCCTTAAATGGAGAGATTCCCAATTTATATGCAAAGTCTTGGTCTGGTCAAGAAAGGATTAGAATGCCAAGGGAAGTCCTAGTTTGAGCTTCACTGGGCCCTGCCCTTCCATTTCCCACCGTATCCTGACCCCCAGGATCCAAAGTGAGCCTGGGGCTCTCACTCACAAAACAACCCTTTCTTCATTGGCTTTTTAGGTGTGACCTGGGGATGAAGGACAGGTGGACACTGCGGGTAGTAAAACAGACCAAGGGCAAGGGGCAACTGCCACCGTCAGAATCTGTGTTCAGGCTGAGAGCTGTGGAAGATGACTGCCAACCACAAACTATACCGCAACCTCCACAGAACAACCTTCTCAGGAGGTCACATGTCACCGGTGGGTAATAGAGTCCAATAGAACATAAGAAAATGGGAGAATCAGATGGGCTTTTGCAATTTTTTTTTTCCTGAAACCAAGCTGTTAAATTTTGGCTCACTGAGAAATGGGGTATGAAGAGGAATATGACTGCCACAGAGGAGAGAAGCAAGGGTTCATTTTATTTGTTATTTTTCCTTTTTTTTCTCTTTGGTAGGGGCACCAGACAGGCTTCCCATTTGAGGACTGATAAGGATTTGCCTTGGGACACTGAAAAAAATAACTCTCAGTGTCACAGGGGAAAATGCATTCTTCCTGGGAAATGGAAAAGGCATCAGTCAGGGTGAGGACAGAAGGAGTTACTATTCCCACACAGGCCTGGTTTGCCAGATCCGATGGTGACGGGAGGCCTCCTATCCCTGGGATGGGCCTTCTCCTTCTAGGCTGGATTTAGCCTGACTCACAGCTCCAAAAGCCTCTACCTCCACTCAGCAAACAATGCCAGAAAAACATCTGCTACCCCTAACCTTCCACTTCCCAAAAGAAATGATTAAAAAGTTAAAGAAACACTTCCATATGGAAGAATCCAATCCCAACAGGTCACCACAAAGATACTTCAAACACAATAAAACAGGAAGAGCTAAAAAAAGCAGAGAAGTTCACAGAACCCACACAATCTTTTATATAAGAAAAAAAAAGCTACTCTGGGTAACTTTACACAGTTCAGAACACCATTTGGCAGTTAAGTATGTCCTTAATCTGCTCAATTTGCTTATTATAGTAAAGGTTTAGAAGAATTTGAGAGTGGTGGCCAAAAATACTGCAATAATCTCTACTCCTAAAGTAAACTTACAAAGTGAATTAACTTCTTCAACTGAAATATTTCAAAGTTGAAAGTGTTCATCGCCCCCCTCTTTCTGCCCCTGAGAGAGACTGGCCACAGGGAAGACATGGTTATTTAAAATCAGAACCACTTGAGTGGATTTATGGTTATTCATGCAACAAACATTTATTGGGTACCTAAAATAGGCTGGGCCCAGGACTAGTCACTGAGATACAACATTAAGGGTGACATCCAACCTCCCTTTGAGGTGCTCACAACACAGAAGGGATACGGCAGTTCCTAAGTCACAACTCAGACCTAACAAGCAGGGAGAGGCAGCACACACAGATCTGGCTGTTAAGTCTCTGTCCTCCCACACTGTGCAATAGTGGACAAGATACTTTGCCTCTCTGAGCCCTGGTTTCCTCAACTATAAAATGGGCATAGAGCTACCTTCTTTGCAGGGTTGGTATAAGGGTTAATGGAAGTATTCATAGGCACACCACAAATTGCTGATACCAGGAAGATTTTCTCTGTCTTTAAAGACTTGTGAAATGCTGGAAGGTTTCAGCTAAGAACCTTGTGGACATTTTAAGGCTAGAGGAGAGGCAGTGGACAACAACAACAACAACAAAAATAATGACCTTTAAGGAGTGAGAGCAAAAAGAAAAAGGAAAAAACAATAAAAACAATTCTACCAATATTCGATTTAGGTGTACTAGAAATAGCCATTTTCTTTGGAGAGTAACAGAAACAGAGGCAGTTCACCCAGAGTTTGGCCGATCAAAGGCTGAGGGAAGCCATCAGGAGGTTGGCACCCGGAGCACTTTGTTGCTCCAAGGGGAAGACCCAGGGCGGAGGGCTGCGGGCAGAGCTGAGCCCCCATCCAGGAGGCTGCAAGCTGACTTCTTTGGCTACCTCCCTTGGGCCTTAAATTGCTTCCTGAGGTGAGGACCCCAGCTAATGGTTTATTTACAACAGGAAGAAGCAATTACCTTGGAGAACACTGAGTCATACACCCCCACCCCCCACTGGCCAGGATGGCCAGCACTCGGCACCAATAACGCCCCCAAAGACACACGAACCTGAACTGCCTCCATTTGCAGACGCTGCCGAGGCTCACAGCGCCATTCCACTCAGGTGGGCAAAGTCTAAATAAAGCATAAGAAGGGGACCCGGGGCAGCAATACCAGGCTCTGAGTTCCAAAAGTATGAAGTTCTGTTGCTGCCTTTTTTTCTGTAACCTTAGGCAAGACCCTTATCCTCTCTGGGCAAAATGACACAATAAATTCATGCCCCCAAATCTAGCTTCCCCCAAAGAATGTTGTCAGTAACATTAAAACAATCAAACAAAAAATGGACACAGAAAATCCTGGTAGATGAACGGGACGGAGCACCGGGACAAACTACAAAGGGCTGTGACCGTGGGGAAGCCAGGCTTGGAATGAACACAAAGCACCTTCCAAACTGGAAAGTCAGATTACCTGTTATGTAAAAGTTGGCAAGGCGCTTCCAGCGTTGCTGGGCTCAGGGTGAGCCTAGGTGGGTAAGGTTTCTAGAAAGACCCATAGAGAAACAGGAGGAAAGCTCAAAGCTCTCTACCGGAGGAGGCTGACAAAGACGATGGGAAAGAAGCCTAAGAGAATGCAGGCTGTCTGTTCTGACATTTAATATCCAAGAACTAAAGGCAGGAGAGGTGCAAAAAGCTTAATAGTATTTGTAGTTCAAATTAAAGTGTTCAAAGCCCCGTTATAGAGCAGGGTAATGTATGCAATGACATCTGGGAGTGTAATCAGCAGAGCGCTTTCAAGAGCTGCCAAAGCAAACAACCAAATAACAAATCCACTTTACAGATCATCAATCCGGTCCTGGACTTGCCAAGGTAAATAGTAAAAGGCTGAAGTTTGCTTTGCAAACCAGGGAGCTGAGCGTTTAGCAAGGCCTTGATCCAGAGCAGCGCCACCAGGGCAGGGCCTCGGGAGCTTCAGCGCGAAAGGAGAGCCAGTAAGGCCGAGATCTGAAGGAGTCCAGAGAGGGGGCCAGCAGAGAGGGCTCCCCGGGGTGAGGGTCTGAAGACAGCCTTCAACCCGGCAGGAGGCCACAGCTGCCAGGCTGGGTGGTGCCCTCTCAGGTGCCCACTCTCCAGCTCAGACGCTGATGCTTTGTGTTCCTGGCCACACTGGCATTTGTGCATTTCTGAGAAAATGCAACCAAAAGCTGCTTTTTCTCCCTTTCTTCCAGCCTCTATGAGAGGCGATTCATTCCCAAAGCCGGAAAGGCATTTTTTGGAGAAGTCAGTCAGCATCCACGGGAGAAGGTGCAGCCCTGGCGAATGGACGCTCTCCAGCAAAACCAGACTCCCAGGGCCCCGACTCCCCGCTGCTTCCGCGTCTGAGGCAGCCCCAGAGGAGCAACGACCAAGGGGCACATCAGGGTCTTTGCTGAGAATCTCATAACTTGAAAAAAGGGCCAGATCCTTTGGTCAGACCCAGCAGACAGAAAACAGCAGTTTTGGGTGAGAGGGGAAGAAGAGCCAGTCCTGAAAAATTAGGCGCCTCGACTAAGGACATATTGTAAATCAGCCCTGGAGAGTAGGACTCAGCACGTCAGGCCAGAGGGGAATGTCCTCCTTCCCCACCCCTGGGAAGCAACTGCTGCTTTGAATTCACAGAGCAGGCACAAGGCCTGGGGACTTTAGTGGAAGCAGACTCAACTAGAATGAGGCTCCCTGAAGGGAAGTTTGCCTGGGTCAACTTGGTGAGAAAAAGAAATGGGCTGAAAATGATGCAAGGCTCAAAGTGGGGGCAGTGATGTGCCTGAGGAGGAACTCTTCAGCCTGCTCCCGGTGCCCCTGGGATAGACAGTGCCAGGCTGCTAGAGCGTTACTGGTGACTGAGGTCCTGGGCTGGACGCAGGTTCAGGTTCTCTCCACCCAGAGAACAACTCAGTTGCAGTAGAGGTCTCAGCCTCAGGGCACAGGGCCAAGGCCCAAAAATGGGTCAGGTGTTTACCAGGCAACAAGAATTTGCTATGATAACAAACTGCCCCTGTGACATTTATTTTTGCCCCCCAAATTCAATATTTTTTGCGGCTCCTTTGCCCTCTTATGACCTGCTATGTGTAAGGCATTGGCTCAATGATTGAATACATTATTCTTCTTACAATACAACTGTAACATAGGTTTTATCAGCCCATATTATAGATAAGGAAATCGAGGCTTAGAGAAGTTATGTCACTTAGCCAAGGTCATCCACTCACCCTTGTCTTTTTCCATGACTTCAAAGGAATGAAACATTGGTCCCTATATCCTCCTTCTCTCAACAGCTTTTAAGGGTGATGGCTTTGATATGACCTGGAAAGCTCTTTGCTGATGATCCCACTGTATCATGATCATCTGTTTGCACATCTGTCTCGCGTGCTAGACTGTGAACACCTGGACGGCTGAGATTATGTTTGACTACCTTTCTGAATCTCTAGGGCCTCTACTAGGGCCTCACCAAATCGTATGTTGAATTAATATAAATGAATAAATGAATTGATGAACACACCCACAGATGCTGACTCATCTATCAATCAGGGAAACAGAGGACCAGAAAGTCTCAAGAATTTGATAAAGCTGTGGGCAAAACAGGGACGCGTGGGCTCCGGATGGCAGTAGGGGCTGGCATACATCGTGTGGCATGCACGGGGTTGGCAAGGGCTGGGGCCCCAGAGTGTGGGCTGAGGGGAAGGTGTGCCATTGGTGATGATGAGGCAGAGGCCTGCCTGCCTCACAGAGTATCTCACTTTGTCCTGGGCCTGGCTTGAGGTCATGAACAGCTATTACCAGATAAGAACTGGCGCCCTCTGATGATGATAGGCAGAGATCAGCCGCTGGGCACAAGCTCCTCCAAAGATAGAGCTTTTCCAAGACCAGCAACCACGGCAGAGGCGGCTGGTGAGGCCTGCGGGGCCAGGTGCTGCCTGTGCAGTACTGCACTTGCTCCTCGCACAGGAGTTCATTTCTCTGCTCACACAGGCTTCCCCCCGACCCATCTTCCAATGAAGGTTTAGAAATGGGCTTGAGGTGGATTCAGGGAGATAGGAGGATCCCTGGAAAAGCACTTTAATGGGGTCTAGGCTGCAGCAGTGTCGGTTTGGGGAGGGCAATCTTTTAGAAAGGGCACTGAACTTGGAGTCAAGAAACCAGGATACAGTCCTGGCTCTGCCTCTTACCTGCAACATGACTTCTCTGAGACTTAGGTGCCTCCCCTTTAAGATGGGGATAATAATTCCTACTTCACAGGATAGTGTGGGGATTAATAGAGGTACTGAATTTGAAAGAACTCTATAAAAATTATATGTCTCTTCACATGAGATTTCTTTTTCTGCTGTCAAATTAAACTATTTGACATAAATCTGACCAATGAACTATTTGCCCCTCACAAACATGGTGAGCAGGGGCTCCCAAGGGAAGGAAGATGATCTCTGGGATGGTGAAGGGACAGGAGGGGGCATGATGGTAGTGAGAGCAAGAAGTTCAAGACCTAGAGGACTCCTTATCTGAAAGCTGGACATATGTTAGGCCCATTGTCCTAGTGAGACTCTGTTCTAGGTGGATCACCAGGCAGTATCTGTTCTAAGAATGCCTTCTTCTCAAGCCCTATGAAACACAAAAGAGAACCCCTCTGGGTGCTTCTCCACGGAGCCTTTCCAGAGAGAGGAGGCCTGTGGCCCAGCTCCAGGGCCTGGCAGGCTGGGTGGCAACTCTCTGCACTTTGAGGCAGCCTCGCCCTGCTCATGGGAGGTCGGGACCCACATGCCAAACCAGACACACATATGGAGAAGATTAGCCCAAACATGCAAAAGAGGCAGACCAGCACAGGATGATACATGGAAAAGGCCAAAAAAAGTACACCACCCAAACCCATCATGGGCTCAATTATGGCCAGATAAAGCTCTCGTCAGCCCCACTGATGGGCTGAGGATTCAGAAAGGTAGTCACTGCAGGCCGACAAGCACACCTGCCATTTGCTGAGTACACACTGACAAGCCCACACTGGACTGAAATGATATGAAAATGTGTTCTTTGTTCAAGGGTTCTCTTCACAAGAATTCTCCTTTCACTTTCCCTCACCTCCAGGAGTGGTTTGTAAGAAGGGTTATATTAGTTGGACCTTTTTCTTGAGGTTACAGTTGCCTTAAACCAGTTTGGGCTTATACCAGGTGACCTCCTCCTCTGCCAAGGGAGGCAGCCAGGGGACTCTAGAATAAAGTGATAGGGGCATTTGGCTGTTTTCCAACCCTTTCTCCACTCCCAAGGAAATTTCAGAAGCTCTGGTGTTCCTACCCTGTTAGAAACTGATTGGGAGAATAGAATGTCTTGGACTGAAACAAGGCAACAGGGTTTGCCACATGCCTCATAATAGGGCAAATTCTCTGACGATCAGCAGGGACCGTTGGAAATTAGTTAGCCAAAGAGCCTACCTCTCACTCCCAGCCCCCGTCATCTCCATTTGCTGACTTTGCAAGTGAGAAAACTGAGGCCCAGGGAAAGTAATTTGTCCTAGGTCATGCTATGAGCAGAGTGACAGTGCTGCGATTACAACTCAGGTCTCCTCCCTCCCAGGCCAGTGCTGCCTGAGTCCTCTGTGCATTGTAGGTGTCCCCTGTGTGCTCACTGGCATGTGTTGCTAAGGGACGACCAGACAGGCTGGCAGACTCCTGGGGGTTGTGGCTGTGGAGGTTGGAGATGCAATCAGGTCTATAGGGAGCGAGTGTGAATCTCAGCTTCATCATCAACTTAGCCAGCTGGCCACACACTCACATGTTGGCCTCTTCCATAGAACCTTCCCCCGAGAGGGACAGCTTGCTGCCCAGTGAATTAAGGCCTGCATTTGTGGGCCCAGGCCAATTCAGCAGTTAATCCTGGGTAAAGTAAGGAACTACTCCCAGACCTCCTCCCAGCCTATGAAAAGAAACTAGAAGTTTCAAGGACCTTCTTCGTTGAATTGAAGGCTTTTCAACTTGGAAGAGACTAAATTCTATACTGCAATCATTTGTTTACTCGGCAATTTCTCCAAATCAATAATAAATTCCATATAGGGCAGGGGCCGTGTGTTCCTCACTTTTGTATTTCCAGTGCCTAACAGTGTCTGATAAAAGGAAATTCTCAATAAATGCTCTTTAAACAAAGACTCTGGACTTGATAATCAGGGACGGCTTCCTGGAAGAGTTAGCATTTGAGCTGGGTCTTGCAGTCCCCATAAACAAGGGTAGCTAAGTCGTGCGGGTAAGCACAGAGGAAGAGGAGAGGATGAATGTAAGGTGCATGTAACCCTTTTCCTCCCCTGCCTCAGTCACACCCAGAGGAGCTATTCCACAGGCAGCTCCTATTCCTGCCCCCTCACTTTTGTTCTCTTTAAAAGTTTTTTGATATTTCTGATTAGAAAAGTAATGTATGGGCCAGTCATTGTGGCTCATCCTGTAATCCCAGTGCTTTGAGAGGCTGAGGCTGGAGGATCACTTGAGGCAGGAGTTTGAGGCTGCAGTGAGCTATGATTGCAACACTGCACTCCAGCCTGATTGTCTCTAAAAAAGAAAAAAAAAGAGAGAAAAAGAAAAGTAACATATGGACCGAATGTTTGCATCATCCCAAGATTTATATGTTGAAACCCTAAGTCCTGATGATTCGGTATTTGGAGGTGGGGCCTTTGGCAGGTAATTAGGCCATCAGGGTGGAGTCCTCATGATGACATTAGTGTCCTTATAAAAAGAGAGCTTGCTTCCTCACTCTTTGCCACGTGATGACGTGCAACAAGAAGATGGCCATCTGCAAACCAGGAAGTGGGTCCTCACCGGACACCAGATTTACTGGCATCTTGATCTTGGACTTTTAGCCTCCAGGACTGTGAGAAATAAATTTCTGTTGTTTAAGCCACCCAGTCTATGGTATTATGTTATAGCAGCCCAAATTAACAAAGACAATGATAACTATAAAATATTTTAACTATATAAAAACACGTAAAAGAGTAAGAATTCCCTGCTTCTTCCTTTTTGTTGTTTACGTCGCCCAGAGACAACCAACAACTATTAACTTACACAAGCACGTAGGGTTTATATAAGCATTAAATGTATAATATGGGACCATATTATACTCATTGCTTTTCATCTGCTTTTTTAATTTTTTTTTTTGAGACAGAGTTTCACTCTGTTGCCTGGGCTAGAGTGCCGTGGCGTCAGCCTAGCTCACAGCAACCTCAAACTCCTGGGCTGAAGCGATCCTTCTGCTTCAGCCTCCTGGGTAGCTGGGACTACAGGCATGCGCCACCATGCCCAGCTAATTTTTTCTATATATATTTAGTTGGCCAATTAATTTCTTTCTATTATTAGTAGAGACGGGTCTCACTCTTGCTCAGGCTGGTTTTGAACTCCTGACCTTGAGCAATCTACCCGCCTCGGCCTCCCAGAGTGCTAGGATTACAGGCGTGAGCCACCGCGCCTGGCTGGGTTTTTTTTTGGTTTTAAGAATATATTCTTTTGGGGACGGATAGGTGGATTGAAGGGTGAGGAATGTGATGATACATATATTTCCTCCCCCCACAAATTGCCTCAATTTTCCATTTTATAACTCTGTCTCCAAAATTTTTGTTTCTTTAAAATCCAAATGTTTTTCCTGCCTCAAGTGTAATACTGAGTTTGTACGTCTTCACAAACATTTGGAAACGTGCCTGGAGTTATTTTCCAGGTTTGCTGCCTGTTTGGGATCATTTTCTTTTCTATGATCAAGGTGTTTGCTTGTTCTTCATAGGCATGCGACTGATCCTACAGGCTGGGTTGGGAAAGGATCTTTGATGGGTGGCAGGTACATGGATGCCTTGTCCCCTGGGAATCTAGCTTGGGCTGGCTCTACCAGAGCCCAGTGATGCAAACCAGAATTTTGAACATTGGTTCACAAAGTTAGGACAGCTCCCACTTTCTCTGCTTGTCTTCTTTGACTGGTCAGTAGGGCACTGAGAAGCAAGTACAAGTATTAATATTATATATATTCAGTTAAGCAGAAGAGAAAAGCCAAAGCAAAGTAAACTGCTGATCACTATTCAAATTTCGTATCTAGCTGCAAACTAAAGTTACCTCTCCACAGGGCTAAAACATCTCCATGAGGCTGAGCATTTAATATTTCTAAGGCCATTGTGAAATGAAAATCAGTGTACCTAGTCAGTTATTATTTTCTTGGGAAAGGATCTTTGATGAGTAGCCCCTACATGGATGCCAGCATGCTAAGGAGTCAATGCCTTGTGCCCTGGGAAGCTAGCTCAGGCATTCAAATCTTCAGCATGTATAAAGGAGCCACCTACATGTGTGTTACTCATCTGGCTGGAGGTGGTCTGTCTAGGTCAGCCTGTCCTAGAGGAATATTGAAAGTCAAGATCAGCTATGGCTATCTAGTTATGCCCAAGACCTTTTCCTAATGAGCTTCCTGGCCTGGGAAGTGGGTCATGGTGTATTTGGTAGAGGTGGAAGTGTCTGTGTGGGGGACTTTGGGTCTGAGTACGTAGCATGGAGAAAGCAGGAATCTAGTAGGAGGAGAAGAGTGATTATATTCTTGCTTCTGTTGGAAACTTTCTTATTTGTGCATTTATTTAACATCCACTTACTGGGTAGGTAGTATATGCCCAGCGTGGTACAAAGCATTTGTGGATACAAAGGTTAATAAGTCACAGTCCTTGCCCTCAAAGATATTTTAGGTTAGTGAGGGGGAAACAAGAAAGCATGACATTACAATAAGCTCTGATAATTGGTACAAAGAGACGTGAAACTTTTTTTTGAACTGTGAACTTGAGAGAGTGATTCCTCCTGACATGGAAAACTGCCTGGGAAAGACTTCACAGGAAAGGTGATTTTGACATGTGTCTCAGATGATGTGAGAGGTAGGGGCAGAGGGAGGGTGGGGACAAGAGAGTGAGATGGTAGTTCCACCGGAGGGAAACACAGAGTAAAGGTGGAAGAGGTCACACTCTGTCTTTATTCCTCTGGGGGACAATCAAGGTCATTGTTCCTTGGATTATTGGGATTTTTGTAAAACAGCTACAGGTTTCTCAAACAGTCCTTAATTAGAGTGTGTCTTCTCCTCTGTCATTTTCGTGGGATGTGTGCAGAGGAGTGGATTTGAAATGGTTTACAAGAGAGTAGGGTTTCTTTTTGTTGAGTTTAGATCAGACAAAAGAGTGAATAGATTCAGTTTCTTGTGTTCTGGGCATTTACCTGAAGGTGGAAGACGGAGGGAAGGACACACAAATGGAAACAAGGTTGTGGAAATATCAGAGGAGATTAGTACATGGAGAACTGTGGCCAAAAAAAATTCTTGCCAGAACGTATTCCTAACTTTGCACGCACGCCAGAAATATTGGTACCTTTGGCTTCCTCAGTGCTCCTGTCTCTATCAGAACAGATGAAACATGCTGTTTTGGTTAATTCTCTATGTGTCTCGATGTCCCTCAGGGCTAGAAGCTCCTTGGAGGCTGGGAGTATGGCTGATTTGCTTATGTTCCCAGCCCCTGGCATAGTGCCAGGCACATAATAAGAGCTCGGTACATTCTGAATGAATGATTCAAGTTTAATCATGTTGGTATTAAATTTGTATTAATGATGATTGGAGCATTTGAATATCTTTTTTTGTCTTTCTTTTGGAGTTTTTCATTGTGATTGCATTAAGAAATCATTGTCAAACTTGTTCTTATTTATGGTGGGACCAGCCTGGTAGAACTGAAGGGCCTGAGCACAGATAATAAACTGTGTGTTCTGCCTTGACCTGGACAGTCACCTCCCAAGAAACTCAAGAGCTCAAAGTGGGAAAACTACTGTCCAAGAGGCTTCAAATCAATGTTGTCAAATTTGTTGCTTTAGTCACATCCTGGTGTGATTGTAAAGCTCAATCATGGTCCTTATATTGGTCTTTCTACCACTCAGAGACAGGTAAAATCTCACAGGACTAAAACTTCACCTTTGTGTATGTTTTGTTGTTGCAGTTGTTGTCACTTTATGTACAGTCTGAGCATTAGTCAAGATACTTATGGCTGGGTGTGGTGGCTCACACCTGTAATCCTAGCACTCTGGGAGGCTGAGGCGGGTGGATCACTCAAGGTCAGGAGTTCAAAACCAGCTTGAGCAAGAGTGAGACCTTGTCTCTACTAAAAATAGAAAGAAATTAATTGGACAGCTAAAAATATATAGAAAAAATTAGCTGGGCATGGTGGCACATGCCTGTAGTCCCAGCTACTGGGGGGGGGGGGCTGAGGCAGAAGGATCACTTGAGCCCAGGAGTTTGAGGTTACTGTGAGCTGGGCTGACCCCAAGGCACTCTAGCCTAGGCAACAGAGTGAGACTCTGTCTCAAAAAAATAAAATAAAATAGATACTTAATTGAACTAAAGAGTGGGTTAAGAAGATACTATCTTTTTTGCTCCCTGGATTCCATATAACTTTTGTATGAAATAGGGAGTGCCGTAGCCTGAGTACTGTAAGTCAGTATCTTACAGCCATCGTCCCAGGGAGAGAGCAAGATCTGCATAGGAAGAGGGATTCCTCCAAGAAGTTTTGATGCGATTCTTTTTACCACTGCTCTGTGTTAACATTTTCCAACGTAGGCACCAATTAGATCTTGGAAACAAGCATGAAGAAAAGCATTAAATGAGATCAAAACATGATCAGCTCCCTCTGAATTCCACCTTATGTTTTAGCCACTCTATTGGCTCCCTGGCTTGGAGTAATTTCAAATTCCCACTGGCTTAGTGGCAAGACATCTTCTCATTCTTCTTTTCTAAATATATTCTTTCTTAAAAAAAAAAAATTCTCCCCACCACATTATCTCTCTTGTGATTTATCTTTTAAGAATTCAAATTGCAAAGGACTTCACAAGTGAAATAGAATACATTTTTGAGTGTTATGTTTACTGCTGTTCACAGCTCTAGGGAGCAGTAAAAATTTTCGGTAAAGAATTTTATAGCTTTTGTTTGCTTTGAGTTGAAAAGGCCATGTTAGCCTTGATAATCATTTCAGAGGTACTGGCTTGTGTCTTGGTATCCTGACAGCTAGATTACTGTACAAATATCATCCGGCCACCAACTCATGACTCAATGACAGGCCAAATTTTGAGGGCTATGGGCCTCCGGTGACAAGGACAAAATCAGACTCTCTTATTATCAATATTAAAATATGATTTCAGAGAGCCTATTACAAGAGATTCAGATGGGATTGGATAATACGAAGTCAAAAGATGGGAAATCCAGCTTTAGGTCAACTGTAAACCCTCCCGCACTTTGGTGGCTTTGTAAAGACTTTATAAAAAGTAGACTAGCTGGGCATGGTGGTGTGCACCTGCAGCCTTCAGAAGCTGAGGCAGGAGGATCACTCAAGCCCAAGAGTTCGCATCTAGCCTGGGCAACATAGGGAGAGCTTGTCTCTAAAAATTAAAAAAAAAAGGACTAACTTTACTTTCATGATTCTGATAAGAACTCAACATATAGTACCCTCTACCGCCTTGGAGAATTATGCTCATGCACAGATGGTTACACCTAGGAATCTAAATAATTATTATAACAATGTATCAATTTCATATTCTCAATGCAAAGATTCTTAAGAAATAAAAATGAAGAAAGATCTATTGCTTCATTGTAGAATAATTACAAATAACATTCTTCAATCCATGGCTATATTTAACGGATACAAAAAAAATGAGAAGAAAATGAAAAATTCATTAATCATCAAATAAAAACTATAAATATCTAGATCTTTTAGAATTTCCATCTAAATAATGGAACACAGTTCCTACTTTGCAACCACAGGCTCGGCCTTGTTCACCCAGATCAAACCTGCTTTTCATCTGGGGACAAAACAATGGAAGAGCTAGTACTAATTCTGTCTCTCACTGAGAAAGGTAAAACTGAGAATAAATAGTTAACATTTACCTGTCAAGAAAGTTAGCATTTCAGGGCAGTGAGCTATTATCTTGGCAAAAAAATCTGAAGTTGGAAAAAAACACTGAAGTAGAATGAGTTATAGAAGTAAGGTTTTCTTGAATTCACCTGGTTTTGGGGAAGAGGGACTAAAAAAGGTAAAGTGTATCCTGGAGCTGGACTATCTAGAGAAGAATTTTGTGTGAATGGGCAATTACCTCGCAACTGAAATTATACATTTATCATTCAAAAGATAAAAATCATTTTCATTTAAAACTTAGGATGCTAGGAAATTTCCTCTTTATAAAGTATGGCTGCTTGGATTGTCTCTACTTGCACAAAATGGCCTTTAATAATCTTCCATGGTAGCCAATGAAAAAATCCTTCCTATGTTGCCAATTTAGTGAGCATAAATTACTGGGAACCTTATATGGAATAAATTGCGTTCTTAAGCCTTCTCAGATGTGTAGCCAATAGAAATTTTAAAGCAGAAAACGAAATGCAAAATTTAGCTGGAAGGGGCATTGGTGTGTATTTGGAACCCTCTAGGAAGTTGTTTCCTCTCCACCCTTGTGAGGGGATTACAGGGCTGCATTCCAACCTGAGGCTTTCTTAGCCACATGAGGCCCTTCAAAAACCTGCATGTGGTTTTCGTCTTCAATTTAAATAAAGCGACAAAGAATATTGCAATGTTGATTCGGCAGTGGAGGCCAAGCAAAAAAGCAAAGAACTCACTTGAGTCACAGAAAGGACAAATAGGGAAAGTGTCACCGACCCTAAATGTGCCATTGCCTGACTTGCGTGCCTTTGTTAAGAATCCTGCACTACCACCCCTTTTTGTAAAACCATTGTAAGTGCAATTCATGGGTACTCATAAATGCAAGGTAAGTTTAATTGATTTGTGGCTTTCTACGTTGCTGACGATGAAGTGGTTCTTGGGCTCTTGAAAGGTGAGAGGAACTTGATTTCAATACAGAGATGAGATGCTGCATTCTCTAAACTGACAGATGGAAATTCTGCTTCAGAATTCGTTATTTGATGTGAAGGACAATAGTGGAAATTTGAATCTGCTATACGGTTCATGAGGTCAAAATATAGTCAGACCATTAAAAGTTAAATGAATTGAATCATTAGAATTCATTGGGAAATACATATACGTGGCAGTTTCTAGGTTTCCTGATGATCCCTTCTGAGGGCCTTTTCTGTGTCATCTTAAGTTTCCGCCACTCTCTTTGGACTACTAAGATACCCAACCTTACTAGAACTTTATGTCTGTGCGATACTTTGACATAGGAATGGAAAATAACATCCCTCATCTAAAGTCTGCTATGGAGAATGTGAGAAGGGAGAGAACTATCACTACCCCTGTGCTCCCCCCATATCTAATTATCGCTCTTCCCATCCCAAGCGTATAGCTATATATTGTCCTTTAATGGAAAATTAGCTACAAAATAATGAACTAATTGTAATTAGGCAAAATATTAAGAAGTATATGAAGAAAAATTCAACAGTTTTCCTTTCTAATCAATCCTCCTTCATAGTTTTAAAATTGTATCCACTGGTTCTCTGATACTCCTCCCTTCAAGAGGCAGAGCCCAATTCCCGGAAGTGACACTCTACTGCTTTGGAGATTAGGTAATAAAAAACCAGTTCTGGCTCTAGCTTAGTGTATGCTTTTTCTCTTTCTTGGATCACTGGCTCTGGGAAGTCTTACAGAAAGGCCCACGTGTTGAGAAACTGAAGTCTCTGCCGGCGACTGTCAAGGCAAGGAGAGCTGCCAAAAAACTGTGAGATTGAGCTTGCAGCATGATCCTTTCACCCCATTCAAATCTTACGGTGACCTCAGCTCGGTCCAACAGCTTGACTGCAACCTTAAGAGAGACCCTGAGCTGAAACCACCCCGCTACATCATTCTCAGATGTCTGACGCTCAGAAACTCTGAGATAATAAATATTTGTTGTTTTAACTTGCCAAACTTTTGGTTAACTTGTTACACAGCAATAAATAGATAACTAGTATACCCCTAAGGACAGACCTAGAACAGTGTCTGGTATTGACTATAAAGGGCACTTAATAAATATTTGTTTAATGCATGAATTAAAATGAATAAATAAGAAGTTTAATTTATATCCTTTCATACCTTTCTCTATTTTATAGCCTATTTTAAAGTAGCTTAATAGAAGAATGTTTCTGAGAGGATCTCTTTAATTATTAAAAGCTCAAGCATTCCGCAAATATTTATTGCTGCTATTATTTGTCAATGAACCACTTTCTTTATGAAACACTTGTGAGATCACTTGAGCATCTGCCAAGCTTTTATAAAGAGATATTTATTGAATCTCCCTCTGTAAGGCTCTCTGACTGAAGACGTTAAAGCGGAGATGTTGGGTTAGGTAGATACTGCTGACCAAGAAAAGTGAAGAGTTAGTGAAGAGAGAAAAGTTATTTTTATGCCGACATACTCAAAGTATTCATAGGTGAGAATGAGAGCAATGGTTGAACTAAGGAGTACAAATAATGCAACACATTGAACAGATACTGGGAACAATTTGGGGGAAATGTAGCCCATTCATCCTCTCTGTGGTGTCAAGTGTGGTCAGAGCTGGTTTTGGAGTCAGATAATCTAGGTTAAAATCCCACCTCTTCCGTTTACCGATGGTGAGAACTTAAAGAAATCATTTAATCCTTCTGATCCTCATTTTCTTCATCTATAACTTGAGCAAACAAATACTATGATATAGAGATTTTAAACAAGACAAGGCATATAAAAGGTTAAGCTTATTGCCAAGCATATACCAGGCACTTAAAAATTGTTAGCTACTTTTCTTACAATGAGTTTTTATGTGCCCTACATTGTTAGGCCACATTCCTGCTTCCATGCATCTCCCTTTTTTTTTTCTTTTTTTGAGACTAAATCTTGCTCCATCACCTGGGCTAGAGGACAGTGGCATCATCATAGCTCACTACAACGTCAAACTCCTGGGTTCAAGCAATCCTCCTGCCTCAGCTTCTGGAATAGCTGAGACTACAGGCAGATGCCACCACACTGCGTTATTTTTTCTACTTTTTTTTTTTTTTTTTGAGACAGAGTCTCACTTTGTTGCCTGGGCTAGAGTGCCGTGGCGTCAGCCTAGCTCACAGCAACCTCAAACTCCTGGGCTCAAGTGATCCTTCTGCCTCAGCGTCCCAAGTAGCTGGGACTACA
>CAUYRT010100050.1:0-45396 GCA_963574885.1 Lepilemur ruficaudatus | reverse complement strand
TCACGCCTGTAATCCTAGCACTCTGGGAGGCCGAGGCCGGAGGATTGCTCAAGGTCAGGAGTTCGAAACCAGCCTGAGCAAGAGCGAGACCCTGTCTCTACTAATAATAGAAACAAATTAATTGGCCAACTAAATATATATTAGAAAAAATTAGCCGGGCATGGTGGCGCATGCCTGTAGTCCCAGCTACTTGGGAGGCTGAGGCAGGAGGATCGCTTCAGCCCAGGAGTTTGAGGTTGCTGTGAGCTAGGCTCTCAGCAACGCCACGGCACTCTAGCCAGGGCAACAAAGTGAGACTCTGTATCAAAAAAAAAAAAAAAAGTATTCAATAACTAGCCTTTTGGAATGCTTTTGCTATTCTTTGTATATATCAATCAATGCAGTCACCAAATTGTTTCCCAGTAAACTGATTAGGGGTCTGTATTCTCCATTAAACTATGAATTCCTTGAAATAGGGATTGCATTTAAATAATCTAAGAGGTCTCTCAATGTTTGGCTAGCGCTCATAGTAGGTACTCAATAAATTCTTGTTCAGCATTGTTGAATGTTGTCCATAGAAATGGCCAAAGGCTGAGGGCAGTGCTAATCATGTCTAAACTGTGGAACAATTTGGACTTCATTTCTAAAAGATCAATCTTTTGGCATATCAATTTTAGCAATTAATTTGAGTTGTTCTTTTATACATACTCTGCAAGTGATTATCTGTAACCCAATTTGGCATTGACTTTTGAGACATCTTTCTGTCAAGTAGCATATTCCCTAAAGAAAGTGCTAAAATGATTTTCAGTACTTCTGTTATATTTAATGGCACCTTTGTGACTTGTGGTAACTTCTGACATGTGTTTGCAATAGCTTGAATAAATTACAGTTCTCAACCATATTGAGAGTACCTGAGATATAAAGCTCAGCACACTTGTTAATTAGGAAGTGATTAATTATGAATATTTCATATCACATTCTTTTTAGTACCAAATTGTTGATGTGTACTCTGACTGACTCTTCAGCTCCCCATAACCCCGTGGGACCACATCTATGCTCAGTTTACCCACCTTGTGACAATTCTAAATGTAGGGACAAGGGTATTCGTCTTCCTCTGTTCTTTTCATCTCAAGCATGAGATTGATTTTCTCCCTAATTTTACATGGTACAGCAGATTGCTACACATAATGAGAATTTATTCAAATTTAAGGATAATGAAAAAGAAATAACCAGATTGTACAAGGACAGAATGTCTGGGGGGCCCATTCTCAGATCTACTCTCTGTCTCACATGCAACTAGCATCCATGTGGCCAGGGGAGCTCACCTCCCACCTCTGGAATTGCTGTAGGTATCTCCATGTCTCCAAGCCTGAGCCTCACTCACTCCTACCTCTAAAAGGGCTTTCTAGGCTAAGGCCTACCTTCTGAGTATTCATTCTCTGATCCTGGGTAGCTCTCTTTCCCCAGTGTTCAACCTGGATATTTATCTCCTTTGAAGGATGCTTCAACTCAACCCAGCAGAATGTGTTCTAATTTTGTGACCTCCAACAGGACAACCCCATAAAAGTATATCTTCACTGCTATTGTTCAAAGCCTGGCTCAGTTGGTCTGAAACAAAAGCAGTTATTTTATACAAATTATCTTTTAGTTCCTTCTCATTAAATATTCATAAAATCTGGAGATCCAGTCCTCCACATTCTCAGTGTATCACATGCTAAGTAGTCTAGGCAAGGTGATTTTCTAGGTACCCTGATAATTATAAATATAGACAAGTGGAAGTCCCTTAAAGTGTATGTTTTCAATGGGAGAAATACTTGCTGATAACTAATAGTTGGTAACTGTTAGGCAAAGTTTAATTTCACATACAAAGACACAGCCATAGAGGAAAAAGAGATTCCTTACAACAGGAGAAAGAACTAGGTTATGTAGATCAGGGAAAACTTCATGAATAAGAAGGTATTTGAATTGGATTTTGAGGGACAAGTAGAATTCCACCAGATGGAATATGAGAGGAGGGTATTTCTGATGGAGGAAGGAAGCTGCACACACAAAGATATTTTGGTGAGAAAAAAGTGCTCAGAAAGAACTGAGCTCCCCAACTGAGCTATCCCACCCTTGCCATTAGGGAGAGTGGCTGGAAGTGTAAGAAGCTTGGAATGACAGTCACAGAGGGCCTGGAATATCTGCTAGGGAATTTGGATAACTTTTCCACAAAGAGGGAAAAGAAGAAAGTGGTGAGCTAACCCCTTAGATTACCAAAAACGTAACTGGGGACTGTGTAAGCCTGTGGAGTTTATGATTGTTTTAGCTGTTAGACTAATGTTTTATAGGTTAATGACAAGTTCTATAGTAAGATGTTGTGTTGGTAAGGTCACAGCACCTGGTAAATGAATTTCCCAAGGTGAGTGAACAGAAATATCTGCCAAGCTACTAGCAAGTGCCTTTGAATGAAGTGGATGGTGCCAAATATTGGGTTTTAGGGAAGGGGATGGGAGGAGTGAGTTTAAGTATGAATTTCCCCTAGGAGTTTTCCTAAGAGTCATGTTCCAGTACTTTGGAGTGTAGAAAGTATTAGGAAGAAGATCATTCCAGATTTTGCACATGAGTTATATTTTTTATTGAATGTGCCAATATAGGCAATGCCGATACTCTGAAGCTATTATTCTTAAATCTTACCATTTGCTTTTCTTTATCCTGCCCTACCACTCCCATCAGTGATCCAGAATATTGCAATCACCATGGTCTCTGCTCAGCAAGCCGATAGCTTCCTATGGTACCAGGGGAAAAGGAAGTGTTTCTAGAAGAGGACATTTATTTATGTGCTCTTCCTTTGTTTTTGTCTGTAGCCAGGTCCTCCAAGTAGAGGTATGTTGTACAACTACTGTCTTAGTCTGTTTGTACTGCTATAAATACCACAGATTGGGTAATTTATAAACAATAGACATTTAGTTTTATTGTTCTGAAGGCTGGGAAGTCCAAGATCAAGGTGTCAGCATTTGGTGTCTGGTGAGAGCTTTCTTGCTGCATTCCTACATGGTGGAGGGGGAGAATGTTATGTCTTCACATGGCAGAAGAGTAGAAGAGAAAGAACTCACTCCCTCAAGCCTATCCTATCCTATCCATGAGGGCTCTACCCTCATGATTCAATCACCTCCTAAAGGCCCCACCTTTTAATACTATCACCTTGGCAATTAAGTTTCAGCATACGAATTTTGAGTGACACATTCAGACCATAGCAACTACAGTCAGTGGCTTGTAATCTACTATGGACTGAATGTCTGTGCCCACCTTCCCCCAAGTTTATATGTTGAAGCCCTAATCCCCAATATGATGGTATTTGGAGGTGGGGCCTTTGAAAGGTAATTAGGTTTAGATGAGGCCGTGAGGGTAGAGCCTTCATGATGGGATTATTTCCCTTGTAAAAAGAAGAAGAGACATGCAGTCTATCTCTCTTTGCGTATATACACCAAGGAAAGGCCACGTGAGGACACAACTTGGAAGAGGGCCCTCACCAAGAACCCAACCATGCTGGCACCCTAATCTTAGACTTCCAGCCTCCGGAACTGTGAGAAACAAATGTTTGTTGTTTAAGGCACTCAGTCCATGGTAATTTGTTTTAGCAGCCCAAACTGACTAGGATATGATCCATTTCTAGGTGCAGGACAGAGTCTAAAAGATGTAGTTTGGTGGATAAAAGTTAGAATTTCTGACAATTATTTTTAGGGCCATAGAAAAGAGTATTGAAAATTAGGACTGACCTGTAAAGTCTGAATGGTGCCAAGGATTGGGAAGGGTGGGTTGGGGAGAGTGGAGAGTGAACTCAGCAGGCACTGGCCAGGTGTGTGGACACTCACTGTGAGTATTGACCCAGACCTGTGCCAGAGGCTGGCCTGGAACTCTTCACTCTCTAACTCCTCCTCACAACTCTGCCTTCCACCTTCTTCACTGTGTCAAAGCTTAGAATAGAGAGTCCAGCAGGGAACAAAACTCCAGCCCCCAACTGTTGCCCATCTTTTCAGGGAATAAAGCCCTCTGTTTGGCCTGGAAGGTTTCCTTCTCCTCTTTCACCAGTGTCGTAACTCATATCAACCCCTCGTGTTGACACTGGACCCAGCGTCTCCCCTCTCCTCCCGTGGCTGTGGCATATGATTTCATCAGAGGGAAAATATTTTCTTTAGAACACCTCTGTTGCCCACCTGCTAGGCTCAGTCAGCGAAGATGTTTCCCTGCCCCCGAAGCAGAAAGTCTTTGTTGTTTTGAGGTGAGTCCTACCTTAAGGAAAGAGCAAAGTGCCAGGTTGTGAGAAACACTGGAGGCAATTCCTTGAGTCCTCTTGGAAAACAGGTTTCTGGGAGGGTGCCAGCCCCATTTTACAGGGATGGCAGGATTACAGATGGAACTGGGAAATAAATGGTTGCCCTGGGCCAACTCCACAGACAAATGATGGACTAATTTCTGCTCAGTAAGAGTGTTCTGTATTAGCCGGTCAGAATCTGCCAAAAAGTTTGAGTTCATATGCTTAGAGCTGTAGCCTCCCTTATGTCTCTCTGGCTCCGTTGGATGTTTAAATAGCCCATTTCGCTGAGCCTTAGGCAGAACAGTGTGAGGTTGTTTATTCATAGCTGAGCTGGTAGTCTGGCTAATGAAGGAAGACAGAGGAAGGAAAGAGAGTCTGCTGAGCTTCAGGGTAAAACACTGTGTGGTCTGGTGTGTACGTGCATATGTGTGTTCAACTGTCCATTATTTATATATTGCTCTTCCTCTTTGTGGATTACTTGAAGCACATTATCCTTAGTTGACTTTCCATTTAGCAAATTTCTTGCCCATCTCTCCCTGTGTGTCTCTTCTTATGAACTCAAGAAATGTAAATTTATATTGTCATCTAGGCAAAACATAATTAGAAAAGAGTATCAATAACCTCAAAATCGCTGTCATGTTTTCCAGAACCAAATATGAACATTTTTGAATCATTGTCTAACATTTTGAAATGATCTGTGTTTCCATTCATTTCTTCACCAAAGATAACCAAGCATCTAAATTAGAGTACAAACCAGCCTACTGTTACAATAAGAGAGACCAAATTATATTTCTCAATATGCGTGCTGTTATAATTTCTGTTTAAAAATAGCTTTATTGAGATATAATTCACGTAACATACAAATCACCCTTCTAAAATGTGTGACTCAATGGTTTACAGTAAATTCACAGACATGGGCAACCGTTGTTACAGTCAATTTTTAGAACATTTTCTTCACCTCAAAAGGAAACTCTTGTTAGCTATCAACCCCCTAGATCCCTAACCCCCAACCCTCAGCCCTAAACAACCACTAATCTACTTTCTGGCTTTCTAGATTTCATATGAATGCAGTCATATAATATTTGGTCTTTTATGACTGGTTTCCTTCACTTAGCATGCTTCCAAGTTTCATCCATGTTGTTGTATGTATCAGTACTTCATTCCTTTCCATGGCTGAATGATACTCCGTTGAATAGATATACCACAATTTGTTTATCTATTTGTCAATTGATGTGCATTTGAGTTGTTTCTACCTTTGGGCTATTATGAATAATGCTGTTGGGAACATTTGTGTACAAGTATTTGTGTGGACTGATGCTTGCTGTTACAATTTCTGTTGTCAACTCTAATAAAGCCATCGTTCATCAACCACTCATTCATTCACAGTCTGTGTCAGATGTAGTGGACACTGTTAGTGCCCTGCCCAGTCCATATACTGGCATATACATAAATGGTTGAATAAATAAATACATGTGTGAGTTGTGGGGGGGAATAGACAAATCAATGCAGAAGACTTCCATATAATATATTTAGATATTCCACCCTCAAGGAGGTGGAGCTTCTTACTCCTTAAGTGTGGGCTGCACACTGTGACTTCCTTCCAAAGAATACGGTATGGAAAGGGGAAGTAAAAGAGCAACTTTACAGGGTAAAAATCTGATGAACGCTACCTCATCTGGGCGACCAAGGTTAAAGTCAACAGCGATGAAGCATGTTGGTTGTGTACCCCTAATATGATGTAATGAAATGATACTTTACTTATGTGCTCTTCCTCCTAACATCAGCCCAGTTTAATAATGAGAAAAACATCAGAAAAATTCCAATTGAGGGACATTCTACAAAATACCTGGCCAATACTTCCCAAAACTGTCAAAGTCTGAGACACTGTCACAGCCAAGAGTCCAGGAGACATGATGACTAAATGTAACATGGTATCCAGATGGGATCTGGAGGTAAAAGGATATTAGGAAAAAAATTAAGAAAAACTTAATAAAATATAAACTTCAGTTAATAATAATGTATCCATATTGGTTTATTGATTGTGACAAATGTACCTACTAATATAAGAAGCTAATACTAGGGAAAACTGGGCGTGGGGCATATAGATCTCTGTATTTTTCTGTGAATCTGAAACTATTCTAACACAAAAATTGTTTGGAAAAAATAGATGAAGACATCATTTTAAAAAACATAAATTTATTGGTTTCCTAATTTTCATTCTCTTTAGCAGATATCCGTTTCTCTTCAGCCCAAGCATCAGTGAGTACTGCCTGCGACAACTTCTTCAAAGTAGAGAAATCAACTTGATGCCAAAGGAAAAGTGGCAGAGGACTGGGATTTAGGAAGCCTCACTCCAGTCTCTAATTTCCCATGTAACCAGCGGCAGCCACTTTGTCTCTCTAGCTCTTAGTTCTCCATTCCCCCATAAATGAGTGGGTTGGCTTGGATGAATAGTACAGTCTCATCCAGTCTTAAGTTCTAAGCTTCAGAACTCAGACTAGAAATCTTGGAGCTGGAATCTTCAACAGCTTTTTCTCACATACCCCACATTTTGCCCATCAGCACACCCCCTGGTCTGTACATGAATCTGATTACTTCTCACTTCTGCTGCTGCTGCTACCTTGGTCCAAGCAACCATCATTCCTCCTGGGATTATTCTATCAGTTTCCAAATTCTTTTCCTTGCTTCTCTCCTTACCTATTCCCAATTCCTCATATAGGAACCAGAATGTCCTTTTAAAACAAAAGTCAAAACATGTCCCTTCTCTTCACAAAACACTCTAATGAGTTCCCATCCCATCTCATTCACCGGAAAGGCCAATCTCCTTTCAATGGCATGTAAAGTCCTACAGGATCCAGATTTCTATTTCTTCCATCTCCTTATCTCTCCCCTTCCATTACTCTATTCACACTGGCCTCCATGACTATATGAAGTACATTCCTGCCTCAGGGCCCTTGAACTGCTCTTCCTTCTGCATGAGATGTTCTTTCCCTGGAGAGCCACATATTTTGCTTTCTTACCTCCTCCGGTCACTTAGCTAGAGAGGCCGCTCTTGGATCAACCTATATAAAACAGCAGACTCCTCCCCACACCACCTCCAGCACTACCTCCCCACACTCTTTACCCTGCTTTATTTTTATCTACAGCACTTATCACCATCCGAGGACTCATATATTTGTTCGTCTGCTTATTTTCAGTCTTTAGCACACAAGAATATAAGCATCTTGAGGTACTTTATTATGTTCGCTGCTGTATTTCCAGTGCCTAACACAATTCCTGGCACATAGTAGTTACTTAATAAACATGATTTGAGTAAATGAGTAAGTTAATGAATGTGGAGTGAATGAATAAATGCTTCTACGGATCAGGAGCTTGTCTCCAATTATACTGCGATGACTTGGTACGGGCTTTGTCTCTCTCTCTCTCCTGCATCCTCAAGTATTTGAGTTAGACCTCTATTCCCTGGGGGTTTAGACTTTCATACAACAAAGCAGGGGAGAATCTCCTCTGGGGCTGTTGGGATGGATTGGCCTCCCTGCTCTAGTGGGCCTAAGGCAAAGGAGAAAAATAACAGTGTTTAAAAAATAAATCAGTTAAAATTTCAGAAATGTTACGTTGCCACTCACTTCACGCACTACATTTAGTTTATGTGTTTCCAAGTTTTCTCCCTCAATATAACACAAGCAACTTGAAGAGAAAGGCTCTGTGTTATTCGTCTCGGTATCTTCAATCCCTAGCATGGTGCCCGGCACATAGTAGCTTCTTCAGTCAGTATTGTTGAGTCTGTTTTAATCAGTAAAACAGAAGCACCAAGGACTTCCACTGGCAGGTTGTTGAAAGTTCTATTCTATTTCTCTTTGGTTTTAGGTAAAGAGGAAGGAGTTTTTTCCATGAGTGAGGACAGCCCAACTGGCTGCCAACATGACTGCAGAGACCAGGCTGACACCAGCAGCCCCTTGACAGAGCAGAGGCATGAAGATGGCTCTAATCCTCTCCTAGGATTTAAGCCCCAGATTTGTCACTAATTGTGGAACCTTGAGCAATTTGCTTAAGTTTCCTCATCTCCTAATGACCTTATTGGTCAATAAATTTTATATTATCCTCAAGTCATACTGTAGGACGTAGCTGAGCTGAGATTCAAACTGAGGCAGGCAATGCTGGCTCCAGAGCTCACGCTGTTGAAGACACTGTGCCATACTGAAAAGTAAGTTCTAAGGGATTGGTCTTAATTTTTAAAAAATGAGATGTCACTTGAATCTAAAAATCACACACCCAGGGCATAAGAATCTCAGAAGACATGACATCCGAAACACAGAATGTTATTTAGGAACTGCCCACAGGGTTGTGATGAGGCTTCTCTGACTCTGTACATGTCGAGCACATAGAACAGAGACTGGTGCACTGGAAGCATGCGCCAGGCTTCACTGTTTAGGAGCCATCTCAGCCTGTCTACCTGTTGGGGCTTCCCAGAATTCTGAATGATAGGGACTATTTCCTCTGAACATCAGCACTTAATGAATGTACTGAGCTTGCATCGGAGAAAAAGAAAACTTTTCTTTTATGGAAGGGAGAGAGAAAGAAAGGTGGTGGGAAAAGGAAACCACCAATCGTAAAGTTGCTAGAACTAGAACCTCATCGGCAGTAGGGGCCACATGTTATAGCTTCCTCTAGTTTGGTTCCATTTCCTGCTGGTCATTAGATCATAGAACCTTATGGTACAATGAGCTATTGGAGATTGCTCAATATTGCACCCTTTTTGTCACACCCTGACAGCCTGGTAAATATTCTAAATCCTCTCACTTGCCTCTTACATCATATGACAGGAAGCATAGTCATGAAGTAGAAAGACTGTACAGAATTTGGAACCAAATTGATCTGTGATTGAATTCCATTTCTGCCCCTCTGAACTTTCTGATATTGAGCAAGTTGTATGTTCTGTCTCAGTTTCATTATTAGGAAAATAAGAATAATAGCTACATTTTAGGGGTTTTGTCAAAAATAAATGACAAAAATGACTAAGTTTCTTATTATTAATATAATGTTTGGCACACCAGTATTCAATAATAGTTATTAGTATTTTCTCCCTCTTGAGGCTGATTTTCCTCTGGACACTCTATCAATGCCCTGCTGAAAGTGAGTAATTAAAACTAAACATAATTCCCCTGTTATTATCTAAAATACGGATATGCACTAGATACTTTGCTAGATACAAGGCACTGTGCCAAATACTTTGCATGCAATATCTTATCAAAGCATTAAAGAAGACTTTGAAGTGGCAAAATGTACCATTTATAAATAAAGAAGCTGATATTCAGAGAGGATAAGCCGCTTGCTCAAGGCCACATGTAGTCAGGGTGTCGGTCAGGTGGCTGGGGCTAAGAATCGGCTTCTATGGGCTAAGCACTGGGGTGAGGTCCTATCTGAAGCAGCACTGGGTGGTGGGTTGGGAATGGGGCAGGGAAGTGGAGAGCCACGTAGGCAAACTTGGTCACAGCGTTTCAGAACAAGTTGCATTTTAAACCCTGGGAGCCATATAGCGGGAAACTCAAGTCCACAGGGCCAAGAGATATTGGCTGCCTTGGGACCTAAACAATGTCATTTTTGGGATAGACAGGGTGGTAGTGTTGAGGTTGGGGCAGGGATAGGGTTTCCTGGGCTAATTGTGTGAATTGCAAGTGTGTGTTTATATGGGCTAGTGGGTGTACGAGTGAACGACGATGAATTAAAGAGCTTGCAATGAAAGCAGACATTAAATCTCTCACAAGTAAATCTCTTTATTCATTCTGCACGTCCTGTGTGAAGTTTGATTTTAGATTTGTCAAGGCCTGAAATAGGATGCATCTGCCATATGGGGGAAAGTCTGGTCTCCTTAGCACTCTCAAAGCTCTTTGCAAGGATGATGAAGCTGTCATTGCCACAGTCAGACAGACTTGTGTTGCCTGCTGCAGAAGACTTCTCTGTTTCCTCACTCCCTTCTATCGCTGGGTCCTCCAAGTGAGTAGACAGATGGTAGGAAACTCTCCTACGATACCTTGGAGGCCAAAGACTGTTATAATGCAGGTGTGGTAATTCAGCCGTGAGGCTACCCAGGCTCAGTCTTGGAGTCTCTTTCTCTTTTCTCACATCTTTTTCTTTATAGCTGTGTCACTGCTTATTGGCTTTCCCCCACCCCCACCTGAAATCCTGGCAGACATAAAAGCCAGGTCTAGGATATGGAGCTAAGCTAAGCAGCTCAGTCGGTTCACTCCAACAACTGGTCATTCAAACACATTTAACTGAGATTCTAATAACAAATCCAGGTCCCTGATCTCAGTGTAGTATTTAATTTACTACTTAACCTGCTTTTCTGGGTAAGCTCTATGCTGATCAAATATGCTTTGACATCTTTACATTTTATTTCTCAATTTTGTTTCCATAAAGATACAACCTATGCTTCTTAAAATGATGTTCAAATTTGCCATGACTTTAAACATATGTTATCAGTAAGTACATATACATATATGTATACATGTTTGTACAAACACACACACATACACACACCCCTGGATATTTCATAGAAGTTTCACATGAGAATTCAGAGTTACTTTCATATTGCTCGGAATTGCTAGCATCAGGGAGAACCCCCCTGCCTTTCATTACAAGGATATAATTATAAGAACTACTGATGATTTGTAACCAAGAAAGGACTGACAGTGACAAGTCTAATTAGGTGTTGAAAGAGAGGGATGATCCACATTTAGCTGATTCTGACTTTTCCTGATGAGAATCTTTCTGAACACAAACTTTATTCATATTTACTTAGATATCAAGGCAAATTAAACTAGATAAAAACAGCATGGGCTTTGGGGTTCCCATGGTAGGAATTTAAAATACATATATGTGAGTGTGTGTGTTTTATATATACATGAGTATGGTTGTGTGCATGTGTTTATTTCTGTGTGTGTGTTTTATTTCTGTTTTTTAAGATC
Source organism: Lepilemur ruficaudatus (assembly GCA_963574885.1). Taxonomy (NCBI): domain Eukaryota; kingdom Metazoa; phylum Chordata; class Mammalia; order Primates; family Lepilemuridae; genus Lepilemur; species Lepilemur ruficaudatus. Next base: position 34,152 of record CAUYRT010100050.1, on the reverse strand, counting down.
AAACAGAATAGGAAGAATGGAGTAGCCATACTTTTTGGTATGTATGCTTGTATCTCACTAAGTATAATTAAGACCCCTGAGCATTTATACATAAAACAAACATGAGATGACTCTGAAAGGTATGGAGAGGGCAGACTGGCTAAGGACCTTTGGACCTGAGGAATGACACAGTGGTAATTCCCTGTGTTTTCTATTTGCCTCATACATCCCAGACTTGGAAATGAAGAAGCTGGCAATCTGGACATGCCAACAGGCACAGACAAACCCAAAAGCCCTGACAAAAGCTTGCTCTCTTGAGCCAAAGGCCAGGGAAAGGGCAGCCCTGCGAGACAGAAGACTTTTAGGGAAGAATTGCTCTACTCCAGCCAACATCACAGAAAATATGGTGGCCCCACCCTACTGGGCCAGCAGAGGCCAAGTAGGGAGCCCAGATTTCCATCCCCTCATTCCTTCTGAGAGGTACTGAGGCATCCTTCCCTCTCCTCTGGGGTGGTGTCAGAAAAGGCCTAGTGGACAATCGGGACTTTTACCCAAAATGTTCAGTCTTCAGTCAAAAAGCACTTGTCATACCAAGAACTTGGAAGATCTCAAAGTGAGAGGAAAAAAAAAGAAAATCAATAAATGCCAACAAAGCAGCCTTTGTAGAAATGCTTCCATGAGCAATTATGAGCACACTTAAAACCCAACAAAAGGAGTTAGCCAAAAGACTTGGGAGAAAAAAATACTTATTAAGCATCTTGAAAAATTGTTGTCAATTTCTGCAGAGGTGAAAGTAAACTCAAAATTTCATTTTAACTTACTTGGAAATCTCCCCACCACTAACAGACAAGCTGAGAGTGAAGATGAGTGTTGGCATCCGGTCTTGGCTCCCAGAGGGCTGGGGTGCCAAAGAGGCAGGGAGACTGAGGTTTGCATCAGGCCTGGCTCACGGCCCGTGTGCGTGCATGCTTGACAGGTCAAGAGCAGGTAGCGGTGCATTAGCACCGAAGTCCAGAAGGGAAGCCTAAAGCAGAGTCGGAGAGCTCCATCCATCTGAGGGAGACCAGACAAGACATAACGTCCAATTCAACAGCCTGGGGCTAGTAGTGTTCAAGGCCAACCAGATAGGAGGGCCCTCTAGATGGAGGGTGCTGGGGAGTGTTTCCTAAGATATGGCCCAGACAAGTTGTTTTGTACAAGCAGCAAAATAGGTTTATGAACATCTGTCTTTGCCCCAGTGAGATAGTGGGTTAACAAGGAGACAGAGAGAAGCAGAAGTTGGCTTGCCTGAGGTTCCCTACGTTGCCAGGAGCTCATGTATGCTAGGCTATTCTAACAGAGGCATGGCAGGGCCAGGGAAAGTAGAGCAGATAATCTAAGCTAAATCATAAAACTATGTAATGCTGGTGTAGTTAAGAGTAGGAATAGGGGAGTTCCTTAATGTTAAGGCCACTGCTAATCTTTCATATACATAGAGCCATAAGCTTTTACTCTACCATCCCAAGATGACAAAGAGGAGAAAGTCTGATACCCTCTCTGGTGTCTCAGCTGTCCAATACCCTGTCCATCAAGTCCTGATCACTAGATTTTCTACTTTAGTTCATGTATTTCATTATGCCTTAATGCCGTCTCCTTTTAATGAGTGGGCTTGTGTTTTTATCTCCCAGGAGATGGCAGCAGGGGGTAGGAGGTGGTGGTGGAGGGAAAGGCAGAGGGCTAGAAATAGAGTGTGAGCAGCCAGCTCACCTCTTGGCATCTACAGCTGTTCATCACTGCTGGACCCCCTCGCCCTGGTTATTACATGTTACCTCTCAGGATGATCAGTCTTTATTGCTGTTGGTACAGTTCCTTGCTTTTGCAGAATCATTTGGCTTACTCACAGTTCTTCTATTGACTCTTCCACATGTATGCAGAAAAAAACAGATATATATCTAGACTTTTTAGACAGAAATATACTAGGCAGAAGAGAATTTAGAAAGATATCTTACCTTATACCATATACCAAAACTATTCCAAATGAATTAAAGATTTGCATTTTAATTAAAAAAAAAGGAATAGAAGACAATGCAGGTGATTATAGAGTAAGAAAAATATTTTTAAGAATAACAAGAATTAAGATAAAAACCATAAAAGAAAATATTGAAATGGTTTGATTTATATTAACAGTAAAACATTTTACATGTCTTGGTTATCTCTGGTTAGTGATATTTAGGTGATTGTAATTCATTTATCTTATTGCTTCCCTGTATTTTAAAAATTTTTAGTAAACAGATAAAAAATGAAAAATGAATTATATGCCCCATACAATAAACAATATTGAAAGTCAAACATCAAACTGAGAAAAAAGAATCACAACATATAGAGAACTGCCTTCCAGAATATAATACATAAAGAGTTCTGACACATCAACATGAAAAATACTCAGTTCTCCATAGTTAATTCCCCACATGTTGTCTGTCTGAAGACTCTGGGTAAGAGTATTCACAAAAAAAGGGACTCTAAATGGGCACTAAAGAGAAATAATGTTCAGTATATTACCTATTTAAATAAATGCAGACTAAAGCAATAATACATTTCAATGAGTGCCTATCAAAATGCCAGAGATTAAAAATAATTTTATACACAGCTGGTGGCCTTGTAAATTGGTATAATATTTTTGAAAAGCAATGTGGTGATAAGTAAAAAGACTTAACATTTTGTTTACCTTTGGAATAGCAATTCTGCTGCTAGTAATTGATCTTCAGCAAGTTCTCATAAATTTGTTAAATACACAGATTCTACTCAAAGAATTTTTCCCAATAGGAAAAAAAATCTGAATGTCCTCAAAATAGCGGATTGGTTAAGTAAATTATGGCATACTTATGAGGTAAAACAAACAAAAAAACCCTTCATAAATGCAATTTCAGAAAAATATCTCATATGAGAAATATACAGAATATTTTGTTTAGTACAAAAGCAGTGCATAAAACAGTACTTTTTTTAGTCAAAAAGAAAATTCACATATAGAAAAAGACAAGCAAGATACTTATATCAAGTGTGAATAGTGGTTACCTTTAAGTAGCAGAATTCTGGGGAGTCCTCTCTGCCCTTTTACTTGGCTTCTCTATATTATATACATTTTCAGTTAGCATATTTGCTGTGGGAAAATATTTCAATTTTTTTTTTTTATTTATTTCAATTGTTTTTTTAAAAAGTGGGCAGCCAGCATGAACAGATAAAACAGGCCACACTCTTTGTCTGGCCTGTCTCCCTTTCACAAAGGAGAGATATTATTTTGCTGACAGCCCTGAAGACCACTCAATCTCGCGTTGCAAATCTGTGCATGACCAAAACCAAACCCAGCTCAAGGAGAGAATTTCAAAATATAGCTAGGGTGAAGATATTCTTGTCTTCCAGGAGGACAAATACAATGGCTTCTGAGAAAAAGGAAGGGCAAAGCTCAGAAGCATAAATGCTACAGTAATATTTTTGTCCACAGATTCAGAGAGAAAAATCCAGCCTAGGAAAGGCGCTCCCTTGGTTTGTGCATTGTGAATGTCTCAGAGAACTTCAGGGAGGGGAGGGGGTGGGGTTCCATTCGGTTGGTTTTCACTGAATAACACAGAGCCAAAAGAAAGTCCGTAACTAATTGGCCCTGTTGGAGGGGGAAATGCTATCAAGATTTTTTTCTTTCCTTTTTTTCTTAAGGGCAGTGGGCACAGAGACTTGCCAGTGCATGTTGCAGGGTAGTGTTGGTGTTCCAGCCAATTCTCTCCTGGACAGAGGAGCAGCTAGAATAGTAACTGAGATTAGTGAGTGACCAACATTTCATTTGCATCTGAAAGTGTCCACCACGAACAGCTGAGGCAGCATTTGTGCGGAGGGAGAGAGGGCTTGAATGAACCCTTGAGCGCGTCTATCTGAGGACTCTAGCCCCAACGAGAGAGACTTCTGGAGTTAGTACTAACATCTTGTCTCAAAAGAAATAGCCCCAGTCGCAGGTGAAATAACCTATTCACTGAGGGGTCGCAATATCGACGTTTTTAGTTCTTCAATTTCTCTCCATTCGCTTTGTCTTTCTCTCTTCCTTCCTGCTGGGTTGGTTCCACCTCATGCACCAGAAAGGGGATGTGGTCTGATATTTCTTTGTTTCATCATTTGAAAATGTGTGAGGGGGAAACGGTCCTTGAAGTTGCACAGATTAGATCTCACTGGCCCTGGGAATCCGGTTACTGTTTTTCCCCCTCCTGAGGATGCGAATGTAGTGCTTGATTATTCTCTGAATTCTCTGAATTATTCTTGTACAACACTCTTTCCTCTATGGGGGAGAAACAGCGGGGACAAAGGAATGGAATTCCACTTCCTTCTCAGGGAACAAAAAAAGATTGAAATTGTGAGTTTTCCCAGGCTTCTTGCAGGATGCCAAGGAAGACTGAATTGCATAATCTCACAAAAATGTGAGATGCAACCTCCGCCTCCATGAACTCTAATAATATATAGTCAAGGGATTACAGAAACCAAGAAACATATGCACTATTTCCTGACCTGAGCACAATTAAAGATCTCGATTGCAAAACATAAGTGCTTCAAGACCAAAGAACTACAGACACAGGAAATGTAATTTGCCACGGAGGGATCTTCCAACCATATGGGTTTCCTGTGTAATTGCTACCGGGAGAACCTGGAGGTACACATGAGTGTTTCTTCCATTGCACTGTAAACTCAGAAAGTCCGCATTGGAGACCTTGCCCATTTTTCCAATAGAGATTGGATCTGACGGCAAAAATAGCTTTTAAGATATTGGTATTTAACAGATTTTCTTCTCTGAGGCCTAAGGCTAATTTCTTGATATCCAATTCTTTGCATTAGTTTGTGCTTAAAATGTGTTGATCATTTGCTATTGATTAGCGAGGCTGGGTTAAGAGCAGAACTGCTGGGCTTGGGACCCTAGATAGCTAAAGCTCAGAAGGCCTCAGCTCCACTGTCCCAGTGGTGACCTAGGCCCCACCAGTGGAAAGGACAGTGAGCGCCTGGGCTGGCAGCTCTGGATAGAAAGTTACAGGGGAAGTGGGGGTCTATTAAATAAAGCAATTGCTTATTGGGTACCTACTTGTGCCACATACTGTGTTGGAGCCATACACTTAGGTGGATGGAAAAATCCGAACTCTGAAATAATTTGAAGAGATTTATTCTGAGCCAAATTTGAGGACCATGACCTGGAGCCATGCCCAAGTGTCTTAAGCAAGTGGACTCGCTGTGGTTGGGTTGCAGTTTGATTTTTATCCATTTTCAGAGAGACAGGACTTACAGGTAGAATCATAAATCAGTAAATGGAGGGCATACATTGGTTTGGCCAGAAAAGGGCAGGACATCTCCAAGTGGGGATTTACAAGTCATAGGTGGATTTAGGGATTCTTTAGCTGACAATTGGCTGAAAGAGTTAGGTTTTGTCCAAAAGACCACGAATTAGCTGAAAGGAATGTTTAAAGGTCTTCAATTTTCCATGTGATGCTATACCGGATTCAGGTTGGGAAGTAAACAACATCACAAAAACCTGAGATTTTATCATTTGTAGGCATGACTCACCAGACCCCCTTAGAAAGGAAAATTTTTCCTTTTTTTAGGCAAGAAAAAGATCAGAGTTCAGTCCTCACTAAGAATGCCACAATCCAATGGGAGAATATACATACAAATTAATGCATGTAATATGGTAAGTGCTAAATTAGTAATGTGAACACCATTTTTATATGTGAACTTTGGGGTAGGGGAGTGCCTTAAAAAGTCCTTCAGTGAAAATTATTGTCCAAAATAATTTATCTGGAGTTATTACAGGGATCCCTGTCTCTTTTGACTCCTAAGTCCATGGTGTCCAAAGTAGGTAGGAGTACCCCAGCAGGTGCACAAAGTAATCATGCAGATACAGAAATAAAATATTATATTAATAACTTATGTTAATATTTTATAATGTGTCCTTTTACATTTTATTTTTTGCATATATTTTGTAAAATATGACAATGGTTTAGTAGTAAATGTTTATTGTTTACAAAAATAATGTACTTTAGTGGAGGTGCGTGTTCAAAAATTTTGACATGAAGGTGTGAAAAAATGTTTGAAAACTATTGGGCTCATGAATCCCCCATCTCCAGGCCCAGGGTCCTGGATCATCTTCCCTCAGGCCTTTGGACAGTTTAGATGTGTCTTAGCAACTCAAAGTTTGCTGGACTGTCTCACTCATCACCTCTGTTCAGCAAAGAGAAGACCCTACCCTATCCTAGGTAATTACCTATATCCTTCCTCCTTGGAAGGCAGACTGCAATTATATGGCTTTTTTCCTCTTTTATGTCACACGTGCAGGAGGAGGCAGACACCCAGATAGGGGAAGTAACATGTCCAGCATTATAGGACTAGTATCACTAATGCGCTTTCTGGCAGAAATTAAGAAACTAAACAAAACAACCCTGATATTGGCTGATACGTTGTGCTAATAAGAAACTGGCCAAAGCCTTTAGCAGAAAAGCAAAAATCACAAAGCCTGTTGCTACAAGAATGATAAAAGCCATGAGATAAACACAAGGTAAATGAATTAGCATAACTAATGGCTACTCATAGAATTGTATAGTCACATAGGCCTGAGTTAAGATTCCAGATTTGCCACTTAGTAGCTGTGAGATCTAAGCAATTACTGAACCTGTTTAAATACATCAGGTGTTCTTAGGTTGCAAGAAATAGAAACTTGCTCTGTCGAACATAAATACTCCCCAAAGGAATTTGATGGAAGGAACAGAATGAAAGAGCTGAGACTCAGACCTTTGGAAGGGACAGAGCCTAGAGCAGTTCCAAGGATCTTGGCAGTGATGTTAAATCTCTCGTGTCTTTAGGGTATTCAGCTCTGACAACTCTGGCTGCTTTTGAATCCTGGGGTGCATTTCCGTGCAGAATTCAAATTCTCAGGATAGAGATACTAATTGGCTTGTCTTGGTCATGTTCCTGTCCTTGTGGTCCTGTGCTTGGACAGAGCTGAGATTTAAACCCTGGTAGCTTACAGAGTAGGGGTAGTTTGGTCCTCAAAGGAAGGAAAGCTGATCAGACAAAAACATGTCATGTCTACAGGCATACCTTGCTTTATTGCACTTTGCTTTATTGTGCTTAAATACAGATGTTGCTTTTTTTACAAATTGAAGATTTGTGGCCACTGTACGTCAAGCAAGTCTACCCGTGCCATTTTCCAACAGCATGTGCTCACTTTGTGTCTCTGTGTCACATTTTGGTAATTAATACATTATTTTAAACTTTTTCATTATTATTATCTTTGTGATGGCGATCTGTGATCAGTGATCTTTGGTGTTACTATTGTAATTGTTTTGGGGTGCCACAAACGGTACCCGTATAAGATGGTGAACTTAATTGATAAATGTTATATGGGTTCTAACTGCTTCGCCAACCAGCCATTTCTTCATCTCTCTCCCTCTCTGGGCTTTCTTATTCCTTGAGACACAACAATATTAAAATTAGGCCAACTGATAATTCTACAATGGCTTCTAAGTGTTCAAGTGAAAGGAAGAGTTGCACATCTCTCACTTTAAATCAAAAGCTAGAAATGACTGCACTCCATGAGGAAAGCATGTCAAAAGCTGAGATAGGCTGAAATCTAGGCCTCTTGCACCACACAGTTAGCCAAGTTGTGAATGCAAAGGAAAAGTTTTTGAAGGGAAATAAAAGTGCTACTCTAGTGAACACATGAATGATAAGAAAGTGAAATAGCATTATTGCTGCTACGGAGAAAGTTTTAGTGGTCTGGATAGAAGATCAAACCAGCCACAACATTCCCTTAAGACAAAATCCCATCCAGAGCAAGGCCCTGCCTAGTTTCAATTCTATGAAGGTTGAGAGAAGTGAGGAAGCTATAGAAGAAAAATTGGAAGCTAGCAGAGGTGGTTTATGAGGATTAAGAAAAAGCCATCTCCCTAATGTAAAAGTACAAGGTGAAGCAGCAAGTGCTGACGTGGAAGCTGCAGCAAGTTATCCAGAAGACCTAGCTAAGATCATTAATGAAGGTGGATACACTAAACAATAAATTTTCAATATTGACAAAATAGCCTTCTATTGGAAGAAGATGCCATCTAGGACTTTCGTAGCTAGAGAGGCGAAGTCAATGACTGGCTTCAAAACTTCGAAGGACAGGCTGACTCTCTTCTTAGGAGCTAATGCAGCTGGTGACTTTAAGTTGAAGCTCATGCTCATGTGCCATTCCAAAAATCCTAGGGCCCTTAAGAATTATGTTAAATTTACTCTGCCCATGCTCTATCAATGGAACAACAAAGCCTGGATGATAACACATCTATTTATAGCATGGTTTACTGAAAATTTTAAGCCCACTTTTGAGACCTACTATTCAGAAAAAAAGATTCCTTTTAAAATGTTACTGTTCATTGACAATGCACCTAGTCACCCAAGAGCTCTGATGTACAAGGAGATGAATGTTGTTTTCATGCATGCTAACACAGCATCCATTCTGTAGCTCATGGATCAAGGAGTAATTTTGACTTTCAAGCCTTATTATTTAAGAAATGCATCTTGTAAGGCCGTAGATAATGATTCCTCTGATGGATGTGGGCAAAGTCAATTGAAAACCTTCTGGAAAGGATTCACCATTCTAGATGCCATTAAGATCATTTGTGATTCATGAAAGAATATCAAAATAGCAACATTAATAAGCATTTGAAAGAAGTTGATTCCTACCTTCACGGATGACTTTGAGCAAAGGGTTCAAGACTTCAGTGGAGGAAGTAACCGCATATGTGGTAGAAAGAGCAAGAGAACTAGAAATGGAGTCCTAAGATGGGACGGAATTGTTGCAATCTCATAATAAAACTGGAATGATTGAGGGGTTGCAAAGAAAATGATTTCTTGAGATGGAATATATTCCTGGTGAAGATACTATGAACATTGCTGAAATGACAACAAAGGATTTTGAATATTACATAAACTTAGTTGATAAAGCAGGGGCTGAGTTGGAAAAGATTGATTTCAATTTTGAAAGAAGTTCTATTTGGGATAAAATGCTATTAAACAGCATCACATGCTACAGAGAAGTCTTTCATGAGAGGAAGGATCAACCAATGTCACAAACTTCATTGTTGTCCTGTATAAGAAATTGCCACAGCCACCCCATCCTTCAGCAGCCACCACCCTGATCAATCAGCAGCCAACAACATTGAAACAGGACACTCCACCAGCAAAAAGATTATGACTCATTGAAGGCTCAGATATCATTAGCACTTTTTTTTAGCAGTAAGATATTTTTAAATTTAGGTATGTACATTGTTTTTTTTAAAGACATAATGCTGTTGCACACTTAACAGACTGCAGTATAGTGTGAACATAACTTTTATATGCACGGGGAAACCAAAAATTTGTGTGGCTTGCTTTATTGTGATATTTGCTTTATTGTGGTGGTCTGGAACCGAACCTGCAATATCTCCAAGGTATAATGCCTATGCTTCATTATGCTTTAGTTACCTCATCAGGAAAATGGGAATAAAAATTCAGATCTCATAGGGTTATTTTGAAGATTAATTGAGCAAGATAATGTTTGCAAAAGTGCTTATCATAATACAAGGCCTGGTACTTATTAATGGCATTTGATAATGGTAGCCATATGGCATATGTCAGGGTCTCTTTCTTACACTGAAGTGGCTTTAAACCTGAAATCTCATACAGGGATCTATTTGACTGAATGTCAATGATGAAATTAATATTTGGAAGGGAATGTGATAATACAGTTACTTCAGTGAGAATTTTAAGTTATTTGTATCCCTGCTTTGTGCATGGAGTCCTGCTCCTCTTCATATTATTAAACCCTATGATTTCAAATACAAGTGAGCAAAAAATAAAAAATAAAGCATTCATTTTAAGTCACCCCTCTCCCCAAATGCTTGTTCCATTGGTCTTGATGTTTTTTTCTTGGCTTCCCTGAACTCTCCAAGGAGATGTCGAGTTTGGGAAGGAGTAGTAAATCCTGCCTTTGAGGATAAACTACTCATGGAAAGTGTCAACACGGCCCTAAATAGTCATTTGATTTTGTGAAAAAACAGTCAAACCTATAGACAGAAGTTTAGGTAATCAATGATTTTTTTTAATCATTGGGCTGAGTTAAATGCATATTTAAACTTCAGATTTGGCATGAATTTGTTCCAGGGTTGATAAACAGTCTCCCATTGTACAATTATTACCAGCTAAATGTCCTATGTCCCTGAAGTCAGTTCATGGTTTGTGATGGGAGGTGAATACGTGTGCAGAGGAATGCGGCGCCGATGAGCCTGGAGCTCATGAACTTGCAGAATCGGTGCAGGTGGGATATGCCATGGCCTCACCTCGGCTCTGGCAGCATTTTTATCTCCCTGGCTCAGTGCTAGTCTGTGCCCTGGGACAAGTTATTCCAGAACAGAAAGTCTTGTGAGAAAGAGCCTTGAGATTGGAGCAGTTAAAGGACTTGTTCAAGTTCAGGATGAGCAGAAAAATATTAACAGAAGGTCCCCGCCAACCTATGCCTGATGCAAAATAAACAGAAGGCTCTTGCATGCCAATTTGGGTGGTGCTTGTACGTATGTGGGTAAGGTTCCTGCTGACCAAGCAGAATGAGAAACTGGAGCGATGAGTTGGATAATTAAAGCAAGAGGCCCATTTCGTGTCTGGTTTAGCTGAGTAATTCAGAAAGGTCTAGAAGCAAAACAGTTCTTTGATCTGTGGAAGTTCTCTGAGTTGGATTTAGCAATCTCTTCCTCCCACCACCAGGTCATTGCCTTGAACAGGCTCTGCCTGTCCTCCCCATTTCACCCACTGGCTGAGTCCTTCAAAACAGACAAACAATGCTCCACACAGACATCTGGGGAGAGTTCAGGCAGTTCTTTCCCTCATCCCTCTTATACCTTTAAAAATAAAACACACTTTTGCTGGACATTTTACACATCAGATATCTTACTAACTAACAGGAGCTTACTGTAGACACGAAGTAGATGACAATGACCGGTGTCTTCCTGTCTGAAAATTAGGCAGATATTTAGGGCAGTGGTTTTTACTCTCTTAGTCATTAAATCTCCAGAAAGGACAGCAAAGCAGAGGTTTAGTAAATGGTAAATTTAGAGAGTGAGTAAACCACAATTGTACCCAATTTTAAGCCAAGACAAATTTACACACACATACACTCTCTCACACAAACACATATACAATATATATGTGTGTGTGTGTATTCAGTAGATAAAATGTTTAATAAGGGGTTCTTTAAATAGCAAGGTCCCTGAGTACATTTAAAATGTGATTTGACTTACAACATGTGACTTTAATACAACCTTTGGGGAATACGTTCTTTGCATAAATTGGGGCAAACGTACAAAGATAATGTTTAAATGCTATCAAAACCTTTGGCTGAAGAGCAGTTAGCTACATATATCTTTGGTTTACAAGAGGCCAATCATCTAGATCGTTTCCAAAATGTGTTTCTAAAAGAAAAAATGTTTCCCAAAACTTTCCCTTGGCCTGTCATTCTGGGTGTCCATAATTTGACCCAGACCTTATCTTTCAAATCTTCTCTCTAATTACTCTCGCTCACTCATATTCTGTTGCTGTTTCTTACAAGCTCAACAAACAAATGTCTCAATGTGCTCAAGACATTTATGAAAATGATGGTGTTAAGGACTTAACCTAAGAATTTTCTGAGGTTCTCAGGCGCTGAGGTTGGAGGAAGTGCAGAGACTGGGTACTCTGTGAGAGGCCATCTTTTCTTCTCTCTCTCTCAAACACATACACACACACCACACACACCCCACATACCCCAGCAAAGATCCCCACATATCTGTAGAACACACCAGTGCCACTGGGTACTAACAGCAAGGAGAGGAATCCGCCTGATGTTGAAGAATCAGAACTGATGTCATAGCTAACTACCACTTGAAAAGATGTTTTAACCAAGCAGATCTCAGGGGTCACTGGCTTGAGTCTTGTGTTGAGGTTGGAGCAGCATGGCTTCAGCCTTCCTCAGTGGCCAAAGCCCGTCCACTCTTCAGTTTAGGACCCCTTTGGTTTGTTGACCAGTGTGGTGCTCCTCTGCCTTTCAAGCCATCTTGGATATCAAAGCTTGAACTCTATCTACCTTTGACCATGACACAAACTCTTTCCACTACACCTTTGTCCTGGGGCAGGGGGATCCCAGCTGAAATAAGTTCTGACTTACTGATCCAACTTCCACATTCCTGTTCAAAACCCAATATTCAACCATCCTTATATGAACCGGTCTGCCTCTACCCTGTATCACTACATCTCTTCCCAGAAGGGAGTCAGGGAATATTTGAGAAAATAAAGGTGGCAAATAATTATATTAGTGAAAAAACAAAAAATAATTATAAAACCATTGGTATGATAGGTGAATTTTTATGTTTTAATTCAAACGTGTTAAAATTACACAGACCAGTGGTCTGAGCTCTGTGTATGTTCAATGTTCCCTTCTCCAGAAGCATCTTTAAGAGATGAAGCAACTTTTGGCCTCTGCTGATCCCTCTCTGGCACAGTGAATGGGTATGAGATCAAGGTTAGGAGCCTTGGGTGTGGGTCTAACACTATACAGGAGCTCTGTGACCTGGGTCAAATTAACTTCATAGGTTCATAGACCTGGGTCTATGAACTTCAGTGGCTTCATTCATTCATAATAATGAGGTTTTGAGGACAAAAGGGGATAGTTAGATGAACCCACTTGGACACTGTCACTTTTTACATGATTTTCTTTTCCTGCTGGTAATACATAAGCAAAAAGTGCTTAACCTGTAAAGATCTGAGGGCTCAACTTGTGTAACTTCTTATGTCAGGCAAAACTAAACTCTAAACTGCACAGATAATGGCCCTCTGTATCTATGTGTTCTGCATCCATGGATTCAACCAACTGTGGTTTGGGGGGGAAAAAAAGGATGGTTGTGTCTGTACTAAATGTGTACAGACTTTCTTCTTGTAATTGCTCCCTAAACAATACAGTATAACAACTATTTACATAGCTTTTACAATTGCATTAGGTATTATAAGTATTCTAGATATGATTTAAAGTATACAGGAGAATGTGTATAGGTTATATGCAAATACTATACTATTTCACATAAGGGACTTGAGCGTCAGGCATTTGGTATACTCAGGAGTTATGGAACCAATCCCCCATGGCTACTGAGGGAAGACTGTATTCGAAAAGTTTCCAGAAATGGAAAATTCACAAACACCTTAATGTTTCAGAGGTTTAATTGCTTGAATCCTGGAAAGGTTTTTCATGTAACATAGTTTGTGCTGCCTTTAGGTACTATAGCATCTATCACAACAGTCGCCAATTAACTCCTGATATAAGTAAACCGCTCCCATTTTTGTCCACAAGAGTGTGTCTCTAGTCATTCTTTTTGAGGGGTCAGTCTAGCCCTGTGGCGGGGGTGGGGTGTGGGGCCAGATGACAGGCTACAGATGGTCACTTCTTGCTGCCCCATTGTCCCGGGTGGGGGTTGCACCCACAGAACAGTGATAGGAAACACTCGACTTTGCCTGGGGTAACCCCACACTGGACCCCAATAAAGATGTGAGACCTTTTTAATGATGGGCTTTAACTGGTCATTCTAAGGTTGCAGAGAGTGGGGAAGAGGATGGAAGAGGAATTGGTGTTTTCCCTAGGTTATTTTCACGGCCCCCTGGATCACACAAGGGTTACGTTCTCACCGCCTAGCCCTGCCAGGAGAAGCTCACTTCGTGTTTCCCTGGAATCTTAAGGATGCCTTGCAGACTTCTCTTATTCCTAAACTCCCTACTTACTTCCCTCTTCTAAGCGCCATTTCCCTTTTGCTCCTCCCCAGCTGCCCTCAGGATGCCCTTCCTGGGGAAATCATCAAGTCCAAGTCTTCTCTGAGGTTTTCACTGCTGAACATCAACGGCGGAGAGTGAGGATCCATCCCTGTGTCTGCACAAACCTCATGATCTGGTCCCCGCAGGGGGAGGTGGAAATTCTAGGGAACTTCCTCTCCACACTGCAGCTAGTTGCCTTGAATGTTCCACCACAAAGATTCATTTCTTTCCCAACTTCCCTCCTTCTGGTCTGCAGGAGAAATTGTTATTCCTATTGTTGACATAACTCTGTCTCTCTGTCTTGTGCAATACTGTCATCAGCTCTATTATGCTGATGGAGAATTTATAGCTCCCTCTGTGCCCCGAGTTATTTCACAAACCATCTTATATAAACTTAACACTGAGAGCACCATGTCTAATTGCTCCTCCTTAAATCCCTAGGGGTGGTGGTGATAGAGATGGTGGGGTATAAGAATAATCTCAGGTGACCCCACTAGAGTCATCATTACCATGTATTGAGTATTAGCTATGTGTCACATATAATAATAATAATTACTATTATTAAAACTCTAATAGCTGACACTTTTGATTGCTTACTATGTGCTGGCAATGACCTAGGGGCTTAACCTGTATTATATGTTAAATAACAATTATAGGAGGCCAAGCTCCTGCACTAGGTCCCAACAGACCAGACTAAAAATCAAAATGGAGACACCCATGCTAAAGGTTCACATCACTGAATTGTTATCTGACCTTCTGAGAAATCACGAGAGAGAGATTGTTTCGCAAACCAGCCAGTCTCAATCTTCAATCTTCAAGCACAATAATGAAGTTCCCTGTGTTTTAATCCTTAACCTGAAGTAACCTGGTGTTAACCAGTTATCTTTCTATCATTCTGTCTCCCTGTTCCCATATTACAAGGAAAATAGCTTTGAAATGACCGAGCTGCTTTTTTGTCCTTTGTTTTTGCTTTTTCATCCTTCTAAAGCTGTCTATAAAGCCAATTTCTTCTGCTGAGCTCATTGGGACATTTATTCTACTTTATGGAATGAAGTGTCACTCAATTCTAGAATTGCACTATAAAGGCAATTGAGATCTTTAAATTTGTTCTAATTTTGTCTTTTGCCATGTGCTATTAAAATTCATGATAACCCAATATGGTAAGTGCTATTGTTACCTCCATTTCACGGAACAGAACACTGCAGAACAGGAACTAAGGAGTTGTGTCCCCATGGTCATAGCCAGCAAGAGGTAGCACCTGTGTTCAAACCCACGTTTGAGTAATTGCAGTGGTTTATCTGTTATTCTGAGCATGGTTGGCATTGCCTAAGTATGGCTGATGGATTTTCAAAAGAAACTTTAGATCCTCCATATTCACAATACAAGGTGTAGTTATGTGTTGTGGTTCGTGTTTGAACAATCACAGCTGTTTACAATAAAGAGCTGTGGGCACTGTCAGTTGAAGTTTACCCTAACTAAAACGGCATTTTTAAAAGAGCCTCCCTTTCTGACTTGCTAAGTGAATTTAATGCTCCAAATGGGTGCCAAATTGGCAGCCTGCAGGATAAATTCCATTATTTATGCAAGAAATGGACACAGTGGCCATGTGCTTCAAGCCTAACCTTGAAGGACCTCCTTTGTAGAACATAAGGTTCGTGTGTCCTTCACATTATTCCATCTTGGCCCCCACGAGCCTGCTGACGTAGACGCTGGGCCGACGGTTGTAATTGTGCTAGGAGCTTTTGGTGTCGTGATTTCTCGAACCCGCTTGTATATCAAAATCACCTGGGGACTTTAAAAACATACAGATTCCTGGGCAATCTGCCAAACTCTCTGAGTCAGAACCTGGCCAGGAATCTGTATTTTCTAAATGCCGTCCCGGGTTTGGGAACCACTGCATTGGGAGAAAGTCCTGTCCTCTCGCCTGTTTTTCTCCTGCGGTGCCAGCAGCCATCTGCTACCTTATTTACCTTCCACCCCCATGCACATTCGACGAAGCGAGTGTCTTACTAGTGTCAGAGAAGCTGGAGGAGATGTCAGGCTTTGTCACTGAAGTCAATATTTACTTGAGAATCCTTTTGGTACATCTGTGTTACTAGCAAATGTCTGTCCAAACTGATCGAAAAACTAAACTTTAATCAGCAGGCTATATTTAATTACAGCTTCGACTTCTAAGATGCATTCACATTTTTGTTAGCATATTTTCCTCATTACTTCTCAGTGTGTTCTGTTGTTTTTTTATTTATTTCTTAAGAATTGTTTCCAGAAACTAGAAGGTGAACAAAATGAAGCATGGTTAGAAACAGATTGCAGGGGAGGGGGAAACCCAGTCCCTTTGATAGAGACTCAAATAATAAACTTATTGGCAATTTTTTAAAAGAAATATTATCACGGGATGACAACCTTGTAGTGATTAGAATTGGCAATGTTGCAAATCTATAGAGATCATAGGCAAAAAGGAAGATGGAAATAAGTGACTCAAATTCTTTTGTAGGTATTGGGAGGAGAAGGAAAGCGAAGATGAATAGAGAAAAAAATGTGAACATGATCTTGATTTTGGATCCTCTTAACATCATTTCCTTCATTGCCACGTGTTTTTATCAGTTGTGTATAATCTATGTGTTGAAGAGTCCCCTGGTTACATTATGCAGATTTTCACACTAGCATGAGCCAGAAAGCTGGAAAAACACACTGTATAGAACAACCAAATGTTTCTCCACAGTAAGGACTCTTAACATAGTGTTAGAGAAAGAGATTTAATGTATAGAAAATTGCATCCATAGACCCGAGTCCTACACGAGTCTCGTGTTTCCCAGTCTCTCAGAGATGTATTACTCTGACATCATTGATTTTTTGGACTTTTCCTTTAAAGAAATTCAACTCTTTTTTTTTTTTATAGACAAATTTTATTCAGAACTCCAATATATACAACAGATACAAGCTGTGCTTTACAGGTGGAAATGGGGGGACAGAGCATTGCCACGCAGTCTCCTCTACCTGGGCACCTACTGGGGATTTTGTGACCCCACCAAACGTGATGGCTGTGGCTCAAATGGTAAACGTGAGAGCTTTTTCCTACAGGGCTCTCTCCTGCCTGCCACAGGCCCTACTTCTTCTACTCTATTTTTTCTGCCTCAAGTCGGCTATTGACTGTCCTCCATGAAGAGCCTTAAACAGGTGCTCTGTTATGAGGATGTCATCTACATAGGGGACTTCCCATGCCAGGCTGCTGTTTTCCTAGGATAACACCCCACATCCTCGCTCCCACCTCATTCATCCAGAGCTCTGATCACACGTTCTGAGTCCAGTTCTGATTATGCAAGAGAAATATATCCCCCTCCAAGAAGAGTCCTTTTCTTTCTTTAGTGCACAATGCAATACTTAAGAATGCATCTGGATTTTGGGGACTAAATCTTATAACATTTGGTGAGGAGGTGCTCCTTTAAGAAGAATGGTACAAATGGACAAATACAAAATGCCAGGGTCCCTCCAGAAACTTGGAAGCAGCCCATGCAAGTGAGAGCCCTAAAGCTCGTCTGACTAGCTTCACAATGCAGCTGCTTCTGACAGTACTTCGGTGTCTCCTTCCAGATCACGCCCACTTACCCTTCTTTGCCATTCAGTCCCACCTTTGCTCCCAGGGATCATGAATGAAAAAGATGTGTCTCATTCCTGAAGAGACCACTCCTCGTCCCATAAAAGGTTATCCATAGACCTAGTTGGATAAAAAGAAAACAACAAAAAGACTCAAAATGTACCAAGGGTTACATAGATACAAATCGAATTGAATCAATCCCATTGAAAACAAAGAAAAAAGTGTGGATGCTGAAGAAATCACAAAAGAAAGAATTCTACCCATAGGTTGAAAACAATGGAGGCTTGGTCTTGAAAGTTTAAGGGGAATAGGAAAAGTTTAGTAAAACAAAACCTAGAAAAGACCCAAGCAAGGCTCCCTTTAAAGCTGTGGCTGCCATTAACCTCTCTAATGTCTTGCCATAAAAAGAAAGTGAGAATTTTGGAGGAGCTGGGTTATTTCCAGAATAACAATGGCAGTCAATCTTGTGGGAAGAGTAGTAACAAGAGTCACAGGTTCCCCGTGACAAAGAGAGTGAGGAAGTTTGTCCTCCTAGAATGGGATGAGTTTTGCCTACCAGGAAGTTGAAGGTGTCACTGGGTTTTAATTGGCCCCAGATAGAGAGAGAATTATCAATTTGCTTAAGATTTTCCAGATATTAATGACTGTATCTGGAATACATCCAGATGCATGAATCAATTTCTTTTTCATATGGATAATGATTTCTTTTATTTTTAAATACTTGTTTGGTAAAGTTTCCTGTTGAAAAGGAAATGCTTTGAAGATGCATTGTCAATGCTAATTTGAATAAATTAATCAAGGATGTTTTTAAAAAGAAGAAAGCAGTTTGAGGTTCAAAGTCTAAAATAAAGATTTTGGAGGTGGGGAGGTGGAGTTTACAAACTAAAACAATAGCAACTTCTCCTAGAATGTTGGAGGACACTAAGTTGTACTAAGGATTAGAAAGGAGTAATTATGAAGACAAAAAGCTTAGAAAAGACACCACAGAGGTGTGTGTGTATGTGTGAGAGAGAGACTAACTTAGTAATGACCTGAAGAAGATGACATCTCTACAGAGGATGCTGGCTTCCTAGTCATTCTTCATCTCCACTGCAAAGAACACTAGAGGAAATGAGTTTCAACTAGAGAGAGAAAGATTTATGTTAGACAAAGGATTTCCTGACAAACTGCGGCATGTTAATGTGGGTTAATGAGCCGGGTTCTGGATCACAGCCTTTCATGCACTGAGGCAGTAGAGGGGTGGTCCTAAGTGGTGATATGGGAAAGGAGGTTTTAACAGTGGGTAGGACATGGCTCTGAGGGAGCCAACAGCCAGGTTTGAACAGGCCCTTTCATTCATGAGCTATGTGACTCTGAGGAAGTCTTAGATTCTTTAGCTGTAAAATAGAGTCAAGGATAGTAACTACTTATATTATGAAGGGATTAATTAAGAAAATATATGTAAAGCATTTAGCATAGTGAATAGAACTCAATAAGTACTCAAACAATTTTAGCTTTTATTATTTCCATATTATTTTGGGGTGAACAAAGTAGATTCCCCCTTCAACGTCCTTTATTATTTAATATTTTTTTAAACAAAAAAACAGCATGACTTAAAAACTACTTTGATAAGAACACTTAACAGGAGATCTACCTTCTTAGATTTTTAAGTATAAAATACAGTGTTGTTGACTATAGGTACAATTTTGTATAGCATATCTCTAGAACTTATTTATCTTGCTTAACTGAAACTTTATGCCCATTGATTAGTGATTACCCATTTCTTGCTCCCCTCAGCCCCTGGCAACCACCATTCCACTCTTTGATTCTATGCATTTGATTATTTTAGACAACTTGTATTAGTAGAAGCATGCAGCATTTGCCTTTCTATGAGTGGCTGATTTTACTTAGCATAATATCCTCAAGGTTCATATATGTTGTCACATATGACAGAATTCCCTTCTTTTTATTTTTTCTAATTTTATTTATTTATTTATTTTTGAGACAGAGTCTCACTCTGTTGCCCTGGGTAGAGGGCAGTGGCATCATTGTAGGTGACTGCAAAATCCTGGGCTCAAGCGATCTTCCTGCTTCAGCCCCCCAGCTGGGACTACAGGTGCGTGCCAACACACTTGGCTAATTTTTTCTATTTTTTGTAGAGACAGGGTCTCACTCTTGGTCAGGCTGGTCTCAAACTCCTGATCTCAAGCAATTCTCCCTCCTTGACCTCCCAGAGTGCTAGGATTACAGGCGTTAGCACCGCATCCAGCTAAATTCCCTTCTTTTTAAAGGCTGAGGCCGAATAATATTCTATTGGTGTATTATATATACCACATTTTCTTTATCTATTCATGTTTTGATGGACATTCAGGTTGTTTCCACATCTTGGCTACTGTGAATAGTGCTGCATTGAACATGGGAGTGCTAATATCTCTTCAAGATCCTGCTTTCAATTCTTTTTATTTTTGAGACAGAAAAACTAGTTCCTCCTCATGGGTCAAACTACATTAGCGCTTGACAACCAAGTAGCCTCCAAACTACAGGAAGCTGATTCTTAGAGCCCCATTACCTAAAGGAGTTAATCTCAAAAAACTACAAGAATCACCTGGAACCTGATAAAACTACAGACTTTTGAGCCAGGCGTGGTGGCGCACACCAGTAGTTGCACACTCTGTTGCCCAGACTAGAGTGCCATGGCATCAGCCCAGCTCACGGCAACCTCAAACTCCTGGGCTCAAGCGATCCTCCTGCCTCAGCCTCCCGAGTAGCTGGGACTACAGGCATGTGCCACCATGCCCGGTTAATTTTTTTTTGTATATATTTTTCGTTATCCAGCTAATTTCTTTCTATTTTTTTAGTAGAGACAGGGTCTCGCTCTTGCTTCAGGCTGGTCTCAAACTCCTGAGCTCAAACAATCCATCCGCCTTGGCCTCCCAGAGTGCTAGGATTACAGACATGAGCCACCGCACCTGGCCTCTGCTTTCAATTCTTTTGGATAAATACCTGCAAGTGAGATTGCTGCATAATGTGGTAGTTCCATTTTTAATTTTTGAGGAACGTCGTTACTGTTTTCCCTCCTGAGCACTATCACCAGAGACAGTCCTCCACCTGGCTTGCCTGAGCCTCATGGACAGGAAGACCAGAGTGGAACTAGATTGTCACAACTCTCTCTCAGCTCTGAGCTTCTAGAATTCTCATGTCCTAGCTTTCAACTTCAATTGGTAGAAATAATAAAAGAAAATCAAGCAGGTGCCTGGGAATCAGCCTGGCCAAGGAAGTGTTTCTGTGGTTTCTGTTGAAAGAAGCCACAGGCCCCATAACTCCTAACGCATAAAGTTCTGGCCCTACGTCCCCCCACTGTCACAGCCAAACATTTCAGGAAATAAGATCTCTTAAAATAGAAAGGGGAGGAGATGTGTTCCTAGCATTCCAAGTTGGAATCTCTGATGCACTTTTCCACGGATATGGTTATATGTTGTGGTTAGGGTCTAATAATAATAATGATTTATATTTTTGAAATATAAGAAGGTACATTATCTACTCATTTCCATAAGAATCTTGTGAGGTAGGTACTTGCATCACTCAGGGAAAAATCAGAGAGGTAGAACCAACAGGAGCTATATGTAATAAGGGATTTTTAATAGGGACTTGACCTTATGCAATTGTAGCAGCTGGTTAAAATGATTTATGTGTGACTGTGTGATTTTTGTTTGTTTGTTTTTTGAGTCTGGTGTTGGTGCTTGAAGGCAATAGGGCAAACACTAGGGAGATGTTGTGGCCAGCCTCATAGATGGCCCCATGGATTACTGCCTCCTGGCATTCACACCCTTGTATAGGCCCCTGTCACATGATGCCAGCATCAATCTATGTGACTGATAGCACACAGCAGGTTTACTGAATCGCTGCTGGTGGAACCCAAAAGTCTATAGTCTTTTATATTTGTTTTGATTTTTATTTTTTTGGAGACAGGGGTCTCCCTATGTTGCCCAGGCTGGCCTTGAACTTTTCGGCTTAAGGGATCCTCCGGCCTCAGCCTCTTGAGTAGCTGGGACTACCGGTGCGCGCCACCACGCCTGGCTCAAAAGTCTGTAGTTTTATCAGGCTCCAGGTGATTCTTACACGTAGTTTTTTGAGATTAACTGCTTTAGGTAATGGGGCTCTAAGAATCAGCTTCCTGTAGTTTGGAGGCTACTTGGTTGTCAAGCACTAATGTAGTTTGACCCATGAGGAGGAACTAGTCAATCTGTCAATCTATTAATACGTCTCTGAAGCTAAAACCAGCCATTTGGACTTTTCCATCCATTTCTCTAGATCTCACTGGAGCTTACAGAGATACAAGTGGATTTCAGGTCCAGAAACTGACTTTTCCTTAGACAAGGTCTGATTCAATGAAAGAAGCATTAAAAGTGCTTCTCACGTTTCTCTCTCTCACGTTACACGTCAGGAAGCTTTCGTTCATTTTGAACTAATATTTATTTCATTCATTAAACCAATATTTATTTCTCATTTGTTATGTACTATGGATGTTACCAAACAATGAGAAAAAAATACTGGACAAGACAGGCACAGTCCTTCAGGGTAAGGCAACTATTGAGAGACTTGCTTTCTTATACCAGCCTGATCTTGGATGTTCCTGTGATGGCTACTTTCATGTGTCAACTTGGCTAGGCCATGACATGCTCAGATGTTTGTCTGAACATTATTCTGAGTGTTTCTGAGAGGCTTTTTTGAATGAGATTAACATTTAAATCTGTGGACTTTAAATAAAGCAGGTTGTCCTCCATAATGAGGGCAGCTTCATCCAATCAGTTGAAGGCCTGAATAAAACAAAACGACTGGCTTCCCCCAGTGAGAATTCTCTAGCAGACTGCCTTCACACTGCTCTAACATCAGCCCTTTCTGGTTTAAAATCAGTCTTCCTTTGGACTGGAGCGAGAATCCTAGAATCTCAGCTCTTGTGGATCCCTAGACACCTGGCCACCCTGCAGATTTTGGACTTGCCAGCCACCATAATCATGTTAGCCAATTCCTTATAATAAATCTCCATTCCATTATAATAAATTAATGAATGTGTGTGTGTGTGTGTGTATATATGTATTTATCTACACACACACACACACACACACACACACACCCTATTGGTTATGTTTCTCTGGAGAATCCTAATATAGTTTCCCAACCCAGTCATTGAATCTAGTATGCATCCAAAAATTTTCTTCTATGAATATATTCCCCATAGCAGTTACGTGCTTAACTAGAAGGATAGATGTGAAGGGAAAGTATGGACAGGATCAAGGAATGAGGGCACAGGGGTGAGCTATGATCAGGTGAAATAAATGCATCTTCTGTAATTTCCTCAGGAACCGCTAATATGAGCACACAGAGAACATTAATGGATTAAGCATTGGGGAGACAGCAAACCTGACTCTGTAACAGGGTCAGATGACTGCAGAAGGCCAAATGGTCCCCCAGATGCTTGCTACTCACCAATTACCTTTGGAAGCACAGATGACCCCCAATAACCCTTCTCTAATCCCATGGCACAGTGAAAGCGGGTGGAGGAAAAAGAGTCCTCCTCCTCCAATAGTCTTTCCTCAAACCTTCACTGGAAACCACAGGTACTGTGGAGGTGGGGAAAACCAAAACTGAAGAGTGATGTGTGCTTTACTCTTGATTTGCCTAAAAGCTATTTGAAGAGTGACCAAAGCACTCTCTATAATATATTAATATTAGATGGAGCGAACAGTTCCAAAGCAACATGTAACTAAATGGATGGTAACAAACTCTCAGTTGATCAGTTGATAAACAGGTATCAGTTGGAATCAAGCTGATCCTTTATCTGCCACTTCTGAGCTGTGGGAACTTGAGGAAAACCGTCCAACCATTCTGGGTTTGTTTCTTCATCTGAATGATAAAGGATACTACTATCTACCTTGTAGAGCTGTTATGAAGATTAAGTGCAAATCCCTAAAGCCCAGAGCTGCCGCTAATTGCTTGTCACTGTTGTTATTCTCCACGAAGGGTGAAATAATGGGAAGTTTCTGAGAGGGGATGGAATCCCAGCTCTATCTCTGATGTTTATTGTATTTAAAGATTTGATATGGTTGTTTGATTTTTATCTTCAAACATTTAGAGCTGGGAGAAAGGAATTCCCTGTAGAAGGTAGTAAGAGAAAGAGAAATAGATAGCTTTAGGCCTCTGGGAAGTGGTAGGTTTTGAGTGGCAAAGTGAGCTTGTGGTAGTTAGAAGATAACAGATCCCTAACCTGTGCGGTATTAAATAATTTATTGCCTATTTTAGCTCACAGAAATCATTGCAACTTCTTAAACTCAAACCACTATTTGCCATAAGAGTTTGGAGTTTTCATATTGAGACGGTAGTTTTCAAGCTTAAGTGTTTACTGGAATTACCTGGAGAGTTTGCTAAACCAGACTGTTGGGCCTTAGGCTGAGAGCTCACTTCCCGGCAGGTCTGGGGTGGGACCCAAGCATTTGCATTTCTAACAAATTGTAACAAGGAGATACTGATGCTGCTGGTCCAGGTACCACACTTTGAAAACCACTGTGATGATTAAAGAGACAGCAGACAAGCCAGAGAGTTGCTGGTGAGAAAAAGAAATGGTTTATTAGCATGATTGCACTGTGTTTCCTCTGACCTCCTATGGCATCTATTGTCTGCACGATCATCTGGCAATTAATCATATCTTGCCTTTTGACATCTTTTCTCTTTGCCTGAATGCTTTTCACATCTTTTTGTTGAGTCTATGCTTAAGATCCAGATAGGAAGAGAGGCTAGCAATGGGGCAGCCAATGGGTGAAAGAGGAGAAGGATGCAGGCCCAGGGGGAATCAAAAAGAAGATAATTAAGCAGACAGAGGATCTGCCTATGGGAAAGTGGAGTTAGAGCCGGACTCTTAAGACACAAAAGGAAGAAGAGAATTCATATGTCATCTGGAAGGTTCAGCGTGGGAAAGGCAGGCAGGCACAAGAAAAGCCATAGGATAATCGTATAGGTAAATGACCCAGCTATCAAGTGAGATAAACGGGGACCATGATATCCCTTAAAAAAGGGACCCAGACCTTGTTTGGCACTTTCTTGTATCTTCTGCAGAAGAAAAGAAACTATAGTAGTAAGATGCTGATGTGTGTGTTGAGGATGAGAAGAGTTGAGCAAGATTGTTTCCTACTAGGAGACCAAGTTCATGGATGCAAGTAATTTGGGTGGGTAAGTTCCAGGAGAATGGACAGGGTCAAATGCTTGAGAAAGTAACCTGTTTTAAAGGCATCAAACCAACAGGAATGGAGCTAGTATCTCAATCAAAAGAAAAGCCAGAGTGTGGGTTGGTTTGAAAGAAACAGAATTAGGTTCTTGAGATAGGATGGTCAGTGTTTTGTTTTGGATTGCAATAGCACTCCCTTTTTTGGCCATTCAACACTCATTTGCAAATGGCATACTTTCTTGACTGCATCTGACAGGTGAGTTAATTTGGAGTGTTAAAGATCTCAGGGAGTTCTTTGGAAGCACCAGCAGCCAGAGATGTCCTACCTAAGGAGGCTCTCAAGGGAGCCATCACTTTGGGACCAGGACTACTATTTTACATCTGAAGAATGAATAAAAGAGCTTCTGGTGAAAAGCAATAGTCCTCTTTCCTACCCCTCCCCCGCCATAATCCCACAAGCTCTTTTCATTGTGATATGGTTTGGATATTGGGTCCCTCCAAATCTCATGTTGAAATTTGATCCCCAGTGTTGAATGTGGGGCCTGGTGGGAGGAGTTTGAGTCATGGGGTAGATCCCCCATGAATGGCTTTGTGCCCTCCCCACAATAATGAGTGAGTTCTCACTTTATTAGTTCATGTGAGAGCTGGTTGTTTAAAAGAGCCTGGCACCACCTCCCTCTCTCTTGCTCGCTCTTTGGCCATGTGATACTCCTGCTCCTCCTTTGCCCTCCACCTTGATTGGAAGCTCGAAGCCCTCACCAGAAGGTAATGCTGGCGTGATGCTTCTTATACAGCCTGCAGAACTGTGAGCTGAATAAACCTGTTTTCTTTATAAATTATCTGAACTCAGATATTTTCTTTATAGCAATGTGAAATGGACTAGCACAAATTATTTCCATTTTTAGTTCTTTGGGTACATCCAAACATCTAAATAATACGTTTATATTCCTATTTATTGATTTATCAATATATTATATCTGTTGACTCATCAATATGAACATTGAATATTTAACTTACTAATATTGTTTTGTTTTCTCCCCATCTTCCTCCCAATGTTTGATTGTTTTTAGTTCTTCTATTGGTTACCTTGAAACTTTAATCTTTAATATACTAAAACCTCTATTTCTTGTTATGTCAACTTTGTATGGCATCACTTGATTCTTTACTTCATAAAATGAAGATATTTTCTTCTCTGTTTTTTCTGTTATGTTTTTTTTTCTCTTCCCATTTCATCCCATATTCTGGGCAAATCTTTATACTTTTACATTGTATCCAAATTAACATTTACATTTTCTTCTGCGACAAACACCAAGTTTTATGTGTTGAGTCCATAGTTGACTCTAAAAGGTGAAAATCAATACATGCTTTATGTAATATGATTTTGATTGTTCTATGCTGCACTGAGGACTAGGATTACATTATTTTCTGGGAGTCCAGTGGAAAGATCCATAGGCTAAATAAAATAAAATGTTCCTAGCTTCAAGGTCAAATAGATATTCTTTTTTTATGTTGCATCAGTTGCTTAAAAATCTCAATATGTTTTTGTTTGCTTAATATTTGATCTATGTGTTTCTTGGATTGTGTTCTATTTTTCCTGGAGTTGCTAATTTTTGTTCCCTTTTCTTATAATTTATCCTGTCACCAAGTTTTTCCAAACTTTTAACTCATTTTATCTACTCTACAATATCTTTTCCAGAGACCGGGACTCCTCCTGGAGTCCTTGATCCAATTTAAGCTTCGCAGCTGCCATCTGAGAACTTTCCTCTTTGCTCTCCTGAGTTGGGTCCCCTGGACTCCATGTCATGCCTTCCTTGGTTAACCCCCTATTTGCTGTGTTTATCACTGAGTAGTTTCCTAAGAAAGACAAAGTTTTGTCCCTCATACTTGCCTGATGATGTGCTGTGGATTAGGTTAAAAACTATTTTGAAGGCAAATACTTGACTACCCAATGTTGCTGGAAAAACTTGATGGCAGACTAATTCTTATTATTTTCTAGGTGACTTGTTTTATTTTGTCTGGAAGCTTTAGTGTCTTTCTTTTGTCTTTGGTGTCCTGAAATTTTATATAAGTGGGTGGAGGTATGAGGTTTTTTATTGTTCTTGTTAACTAAACTGGCACTCTAAAGCACCGTGTCTTTCTTTACCTTTGAAATTTAAAATTTATTGCTCCTTTAAAGATTTTTCCCCTTTAATTGTCCCTGTCTATTTTTTCTTAAGATTCATGTTAATCTGACCAGGTCTTTTAGATTGTCTTTCTATTTTTCTTAGAGATTTTCATTTTATTTCCAGCTGTTATACTGAAAAAATTTTGTCATCTTTTTATATTGTTTTATTATTTTATAGATATTACATACTTTTCAAATCTTTTCAAATCTCTCTGAATATACTAAATAGAAGAGTTTTTTTGGTTGCCGTTAGTTCTTTTCTGTTTCATGAATTATCTATGTTATCTCTAGAGTCTGCTGTTTGTGTTTATCTGCATTCATGTTGCTTTTTTATATCACATACCTGAGATTAAACTGGTTGTCACTGTGGTTACTTTCTATTTAAGAAAGAAGCACCAGAGTTGACTCTGTGCCAACATACCTTCCAGAAGCTTCTCAAGAAAGAGTTGATGGGACATACATTTTTCAAATCTTTGTATGACTGGAAATGTCTTTATTCTACATTCATCCTTGAAAGTAGATTTACTTTGAATGATAAAATATTATTTTGACAGACATTTTTTTTTTAGAAATTTGAAGACATTTTCTTATTTTCTTTTTTTAAAATATTTTTTATTGTGGTAAAATATATGTAACATGAAATTTACCATTTTAACCATTATAAGTGTACAGTTCAGTGGCATTCAGTTTATTCACACTGCTATGCAACCATCACCACCATCCATTTCCAGAACATTTTCATTACCCCAAATACAACCTCTGTCCTTGTTACATAACTCCACACTCCCCCTCTCCCTTTGGCCCCTGGTAACCACTATTCTACTTTCTGCCTTTATTAATTTGCACATTCCTGATGCCTCATATAAATGGAATCATATAGTTGTATCTACTAGTATCTGACTTATTTCATTTAACTTAATGTTTTCAAGGATCATCCATGTTGTAGCATATATTAGAAATGCAGTCCTTTCTAAGGCAGAAAAATATTCTCTTGCATTTATATACCATATTTTGTTTATCCATTCACCCATCAAAGGACACTTGGGTTGTTTCCCCATTTAGACTATTGTGAATAATGCTGCATGAACATTGGTGTGCGAGTATATGTTTGAGTCCCTGCTTTTAATTCTCTGGGGAATATACCTAGATGTGGAATTGCTGGATCATACAGTAATTTTATGTTTAACTTTGTAAGGAACTACCAAACTGTTTTCCATAGTGGCTGCACCATTTTACATTCCTCCCAGCAATGCACTAAGGCTTCCATTTCTCCACATCCTTTTTGATATTTTCCTTAAAAAAAAAAATAATAACAGCCATTGTAGTGGGTCCAAAGTGGTATCTTATTGTGACAAGTGATGCTGAGCATTCTTTCATGTACTTATTGGCTATCTGCATATCTTCTTTGGAAAAATGTCTATTTAAGTCCATTGTCCAGTTTATATTGGGTTGTTTTGTTTGTGTGTGTGTGTGTTGTAAGAGTTCTTTATATAATCTGGATATTAATCCCATATCAGATATAGGATCTTCAAACATTTCTTCTATTCTGTGGGCTGTTTTTTCATTCTCTTGGTAGCGTCATTTGATGGACAAAAGTCTTTAATTTGATAAAGTCTAATTTGCCTATTTATTCTTTATGGCCTGTGTTTTTGGTGTCACATCCATGAAATAATTGCCAAATGCAATGTCATAGAGATTATATCTTATGTTTTCTTCTAAGAGTTTTATAGTTTTAACTCTTACATTTAGGTCTTTGATCTAGTTTTTGTATATGGTACAAATTAAGGGTCCAAATTTATCTATTTGTTCATTTGGAGTTCCTTCTTTGATGTTAAAAATTTTGCTCAAATGTCTAGTGATCCTTGATGTTTACAAGTAAGCTACTAAAACATTGATTGAAAGCTCTAAAGTTGGAGAAGGAATTGTCTTTTGATGGGCTTCATTATAGGATCATCAAATGGTGACCTGGCTTTTTTGTTGTGGGATCTCAAGAGTCAGTATGAGATCTTTTCAAATTTTTTCCTCTTATCTGGATCACAATGTTCTGGAGTCGAGAGATCTCGTTTTATAAATCTTTTTATTCCCTTCAAAGCTTATCATTATGTTTCAATAAGCGATTAACAAATGTCTATCGATTTGATGATGCTGCAATAACAGAAAAAGAAGTAGAAACTTTAATCAATCGAACAATTGTTTTGTTTTCTCAAAACAAGAGTTTTGGCAGTCTCCTCCCATCCCCTATTCATTGGTCATTGTTCAGGTAAAGATCTGGCCTAAAACATGTATATATATTTGCATTAAAGACCTATATCTGAGTTATAGTTTGGGGCTTGGGCAACAGTGGACAGGAGCAATGGTGTCAGAGTGCCAACAGTCAGTGACCAAATTCATGCAGGGGCATGAAAAAGCCATTGCTGGTCTAGGAAATTCTGAAAATTCCAAGGAAGTGGTAGAGGAGGGAGTGGGACAGAGTGAGAAGGACAAGGGTGACTTGGTGAGAAAATGAAGCAGAGCTGCTGAGTTTGTGAAGCACAATAGGCACACAGGTACCACTCACCCAGGTACCAGGTACACAGTTCTGAAAGCAAATATTGGAAAAGGTGGAAATAAGCCTTGCATCCCAGAAACGGAAAAGTCAGGGAAAGCAATTCTGGTTAAACAATTAGAGTGGTACCCATTTGCTTATGTTCTGAGGAACACCACTCTCATGAGATGGTCTTCAGCAAAATATGGACTGTAGAAAAAATGATCCTAAGGCCATATATTATCTCTATTGGAGATTTGTAAAGTTTAATAGCACTTTCAGAGATTCAGAAACTGTGTGGTGAAACAATCTTCTTTATTTTGTTTAATCCAGGCTTTCTCCAAATTTATTAATCTCTTTATTGTTAGTTCATCGTATACACTTTAGGAAATGCTCAGCTCTATGTAGGCCAGGATTCCATAGAATTCTGGCTTCATTTCTCACTTTCTAAAGTGCTTTTAGCTCTGGGTAGAAAAGGGCAATATTGGATACACCAGGGATGCAACAGAGAGCCCAAATGCCTTTGGGACAGAGACCAAGTCCCTCTGCTATCTGTTCTCACTTTCTGTGGCCGCTCTGCTTAAGACTACCTTTCCCAGCTTCCCTTGAAGGTGGGCAGAGCATGTGATGGATTCTGACCAATGGGATGTCAGTAGAAGCAATGTGTACAATTTCTAGGTTTTGACCTTAGCATGAAAGGTGCATACACTCCCCTTTTCCTCCTCATGTTACAGCCAGTGGCATGTGAATTCAGTGCAGGGAACTAGAGCAGCCACCTTTGACCATGAGATAGAAACTGTATGTTGAGGAGGAAGAGCAATAAAAGTAGAAATAGCCTGGGTCCCTGCCACCATGGAAACTTCATGTCCATACTGAGCTGCTCACTCTCTGACTGTTCTAGAGAGGGAAATAAACCTCTACCTTATTTTAACCACTGTTATTTTGTCCTTTGTTCCAGCTGCTGAACCCATATTCAAAATGATACAGTGGTATCCCAGGATTTGGTTCCTGATATCATTAAAGAGGCATCAAGAGGAAAGTAGCCAAAAGTGGCCTCCAGTGGTGCAGAAAGCAGAGCAATAATTACTGATGCACTGCCTGGTGCACCTTCCTGTAGGTTCTATGAAGGGGAGGAGCAGCCTAAAGAGGATTCCAGGTTCATTGAGTCTAATCCTACAGAGCTCCTTTATGTTACCACACTCCCCTCCCCCTGCCACACACTAAACATTTCAAAAGAAGGGGCATGCAGCACACAGCTGAGGACATGACATTAATTTCTAAACTCTCCCTCAGCCAGGGCCTCTCATTTAACTGGATCCTGCTTCTCAACCTCATCCTGCTGTCAACCCCCACTGTTTGTTGTCCTTTCTCTCTTCTTGGATTTACAGCTCACACTGAGATCCATTTCTAGATCTATGACCTTCGTTTACCTCTAAAGTGATTTGGCCAATTCATCTTAGTTCCTTCTCCCATCTCAGCTCTGCCTCTTGAAAGGTAACTTTCCTGGTAAGCGGAAGTTGACACTTTTTTTTAAGGCAGAGGTTAATACAAGGGTCTGATTGTTTGATTCCTGTTAAGGAAAAAATAAAATAATGGAAGGGCATCAAACCCTTGGTGGATGACGAAACTAATATCTGCTTAAATCACCTGTGTGATAAAACAGATTTTAAAAGAATTATTATTTTTAGTTAAAAAGTTTTATTTCATAGACTAGATATTAGACACAAACTCGGAAATGAAATACTATAATATGTTTGTATTTCTTTTAAAAAAAAAACCCCGATGGATCATTTGTTCCATAAATACTTATCAGCTGAGAAGCAGAGAAGCTATCATTTGTCCAGCATATTGCTAACGTGGGAACAGCTACAAAGGTAGATGTTCAGAAGCACAGAACTGAGTTAAGGAGAAATACGTGAAACCAAGATGCTATATGCGATGATGGAATGCTATCAATATAGTAAGCTCAGGAACCTGATTTTCCTAAACCAGATCCATTTAAAATACTCTGTCCCCCATACTTGTCAAAATATATACACCAATTTCTAGTTTGGAAAAGATGGTCTCTATGGCTATAAGTTTATGTACACAGTACTTTCCAAACTCTGCAGAGGAAACATCTCTCTCTCCCAGGGAGAATCGGGCAAAGCTTCAAGGAGAATGTTACATTTAAGTGTAATCTGGAAGGGTAAAAGAGAAGCTGGACCAGCAGGTGAGGGGAGAAGATGTGCACGTAGAGAGAGGGAAATGCAAGAGTAAAGATTCTTGGAAGGGCATTCCTTTCCATGAATAGTTGGAAACTCTATCCATAGGTGATGTCACAGACATTAATTCACTGGAGTCTCACAACATCCTTGTGAGCTGTTTTGATATATGACCATCCCCAAACCTTAGATTGTAAGGAGTCTCTGGGACAATGCTCCAGAACTTTGGAACTTCTCCAGCTTCTGCCTCCTACACATGATAATAAATAAGCCTGCCTGCCTGGGTAACTCTAGTTTCCATGTTTGGCTTCTGTCTTGCTACATAGCCTTGTGGAGAGACATGTTGGTTGGATTTAGATTCTGACTTCATTTCTAGTTCAGCTTTTGGCATTCCCTTGGCCCTTTGCTCTATAGCTCTCAAGTTAACCCCATCTCAGCTGGAATACCTCAGCCCAAAACCCACAGCCAGATTAATTCTAAGATTTAGCCTCCTTCATCTCTGCAGTGGTTTATTATGGGTAGAGCTTAAAAGATAGGCAGAAATGGACAGGGAGGCTGAATGTGGACCTGTGTGCATGGACTTGTATGCCTTGCTATAGAGTTTGAGTTTTATATTATGGGCAAAGAATAAACATTGTAAAAACGAATGGTAAGATTGCTTGGTGAGCATGGTGTTAGAACAAGGGGCAATGGTTTTATGATCAGAGGGAATTAGTAGCTGGGGCTTTGTCTCCACGATAGAGGCATGCGTCTCAGATCAAAAGATCTTGCACCAGCATGAAGAACTTTCTTCTCTGCTCAGTGTTTAGATGGGGGCTGCTAATTTCTGACTCTAAGTTGCCGATCACCTTTCTCTTGCCCTGTCTTTCCATAAACATGGTATAACGCAAATGATGAAGTGTCCCATTTCAGTATTCCCTTCCCGGGATCATTTCACTTCAGAGTTCTTGAGGGTCTCTTCAGAACCCATTTATAGGTAATATGCAACCTTAACCTGTCTTCCTGCCTTTCCTGACATTTCTCTCACTGACTCCCCACAAACATCCTGCATTCTGGCCAGACTGAACTGTGAGCTGTTCCTGTGCACAGCCTGGTTTCTGCCCACTCTCTTTTGCTGATGCTTTTCTGCAGTCAGAATTCCCTTCTCTCCATCTCTGCCTGTTGAAATCCTATCCATCCTGGAGGACTTAGCTCCAGGTCACTTCCTGCCTTAAGCCTTTTCTGATTCCTGCACTGGTTGTGATCCCTTCCTCCACTGAGGCCATGTCCCTCACCACCCTCTGCCTTGCACTATGGCTGTTTGTATGTCTGTGGATTCACTTTGAGCAAGGACAAGAAACTTCACCTTTGACCTCTCCAACAGTACCTGGCCCTCACAGGCCCTCTTCTCGAGTGTAGCTGCTCTCATTAGGCTGATGGGAGGTTGCAGCTGAAAAAAAATAAAAAGACGTTGATAGAAACAGTTAACCATGGCTAGAGTTAGTAATCAGTTGGGATAAAACTTAATTCCAAACCAAATACAAGGAACGAAGATGAATTGGCCAAATCACTTTAGATGTGAACTAAGGTCATAAATCTAAAGATATATATATATATATATATAACAATTTTGTTTGAGAGAAATAGTTCTTAGATGTGGCAGAGAATTTGGAAAAGACAAGCACTGGCTTTTATTGTTATGAAAAAGAGAATTAAGTAAAGTAGCAACTGAATTAACTGCCAGATTCTCCCACAGTCATGAGTAGGTGCTGGAATTTGAAGCAGACACCAAGTCAAAATTTATAGACAGGATATCAAAAACTTAGTAGAATTATGTGAATAAAACAACAGTTTAGTAGATTTTTATGCCACTATTTTGTAAATTTTCTCCACTTGCTAATTCCCAGTGAGTAACTTAGCTAATTTAAGTTGAATTCTGAATATTCCAGTTTGTTCAGTTGTGACTCTTAAGTATCTGGACCCATCTAGAACCTATTGTTAGTCTGTAGTAAAGCACATTAGCTGAGTTTCACGGACCAGTCAGAATTCTCTCAAATCTTCCAAGTTCTAAGATGTTATGGCAGAAGCTTCCCAGTTTGACTCAGCCTCAAATCCCTCTTTAGTTTTCTCTTACGCTTACTTAGAATCCAAAGAAAGGAACTTTTGAGCATGTAAACTCCAAACTTCTTGCCTTTGAATATCACCTGACCCTGAGCAAACGACATCCTTTTTATAAAAACGATTGTATTTATCTCTGAAAACTCTGCATTAATAATTCTGGTCTCTTCTGTTGTAAAGACACACAGTATCCCAGCATGTGTGCCTATCACGTTGGAAACACTAAAGAAAGGCAAACTGGAACGATCTTTCTCTCCTGGTCCTGCCAACAGGAAGCACCAAACCGTTCAGGGAAACTAGAGCCATTCAAGGTCAGTAGGTTCAAATTGTTCTTAAGGGTCAGAGCAGATTTTTGCTTGGGAAATAACAGAAGGGAAGAAAACCTAGAAGAGTCATACAAGTCATCTGGATGATTCTTGCAAAAGCACAAGTAAGAGAAGGTGGCATTTTAATGAGCCGGGCTCTGCTCGGCAAGCACGGCCCTCACTAGAGAACCAGGCTTATTTATGCCACTTCCTCTGCTGCCAGACCTTCCTGCCAGCAGCCTGCTGG
>CAUYRT010100047.1:0-11093 GCA_963574885.1 Lepilemur ruficaudatus | reverse complement strand
TTGAGTCCACAATAACTAGATCAAAGAAATATAGAGTCACTATACCTCTTTTGTTATACCTCTGTTAATTGATGACTACCTTTTAGAACTTAGAAGTTAGCCCTTGAAAGACTTTGTACCTGTTTGTTCACCTAGATAGATTAGAACTTGTTAGAAGCCCTTTGAGAGGACTTTTGACCCTAACCCACTATCTGTTACTATGTAATCCTGTTCCTATAGGAACCGCATTCCCTGATATGAAAATATGTTACCCTGACAACTGGTAATTGATATCTGTGATTATAAAAACCTATGTGAATCTAACCATATTGCTGGGCATTCACGGGGATACGTCCAGTCTCCTGAGTACCCCCGCTGTGATTATCTGATCTTCTTAAATGAAACTATAAACTATACCTCAGTCTCTGTCTATTCTTTTATTCTCTATATTTCCTATCAATTTTCTTATCATCTGTGGTGACTCCTATCCAAGGGACTTGGCTTCTCAGGGAGAAGTAGCTAATCTCCTCATGGGCCTGCCACTCCTCAAAGAAAACCACTTGACAATGCCCCAAAAAGTTAAATACAAAGTTACCATATGTGCCAGCAATCCTACCCCTGGGTATACACCCTAGAGAATTAAAAGCAGGGACTCAGACACTTGTGTACCAATGTTCATAGCAGCAGTACTTGCATTAGGCAAAAGGTGTAGACAACTCAAATGCCCATCGACGGGTGAACAGATAAACAAGATGTGGTATATACATAGTGGAATATTCTTCAGCCATGAAAAGAGATGAAGCACTGACACATGCTACAATCTGGATGAACATCGAAAACATTATGCTAAGTGAAAGAAGCTAGTCACAGAAGATCACATATTATTAATATATAAACCCACTTATACAAAATGTCCAGATGAGACAAAACCACAGACACAGGAAGCATATGAATGGTTGGCAGAGCCTGGTGGGATATTGGGGAATAGGGAGTTACTGCTTAATGGGTATGGAATCTCATTTTGGGGCAATGAGAATGTTCTGGAATTATATAGTGGTGATGATTACACAACCTTGTGAATACACTAAATGCCACTGAATCATGCACTTTACAAGGGTTAATTTATGGAATGTGAATTATATATCAATAATAAAAAAATAGCTGGGCACGGTGGTGGGCACTTATAATCCCAGCTACTCCAGAGGCCAAGGCAGGATGATTGCTTGAGCCGAGGGGTTCAAATCCAACCTGGGCAACATAGTGAGACCCTGGCTCTAAAATACCAAAAGTTTAAAAGAAAAAAAATGATGCAAGAGTTCAAAATAAAAAAGCTTCTCTTCTCTTTCACACCACACTAGAACTCTCACCTCATTTCCTTTCCTTTTTTTTTTTTTTTTGAGACAGTCTCACTCTGTTGCCTAGGCTAGAGTGCCGTGGTGTCAGCCTAGCTCATAGCAACCTCAAACTCCTGGGCTCAAGCGATCCTCCTGCCTCAGCCTCCTGAGTAGCTGGGACTACAGGCATGTGCCACCATGCCCAGCTAATCTTTTTGTATATATTTTTAGTTGTTTGGCTAATTTCTTTCTATTTTTAGTAGAGGTGGGGTCTCGCTCTTGCTCAGGTTGGTCTCAAACTCCGGACCTTGAGCGATCCTCCCTGCCTCGGCCTCTCAGAGTGCTAGGATTACAGGCGTGAGCCACCACGCCCGGCCTTTTTTTTTTTTTTTTTTTAAGACAGGCCTCACTCTGTCTCCCAGGCTGGAGTGCAGTGCCATAATCACAGCTCACTGCAACCTTAAACTCCTGGGCTCAAGTGATCCTTCTGCCCCAGCCTCCCAAAGTATTGAGGTTACAGTTTGAGCCACTGTGCCCAGCCTCATTACTGATGCGTCCATATTCCTCCACTCTGTCAGATTTCATCTCTCTCTTGGAAAACATTCCTGGCATGAATTGTGTTCATAGTGCTGGAGTAGCAGTCACTTCCCAAGCCTACTAACAAGGAGTAAAAATGTTTCAAACAGCTATCTTGCAAGAACATGTTGGAGGATACCTTTTTAAAAGCTAATTATACCAGCCTAGGCTCTAACAACAATGTTTAACAATTTTGGCTCTTAGGAGTAGATTGAAGGAAGATTATGAGTTGCCAAAAGGAAGGATGATTAAGCATCTAGAAGCCAATTTACATTGCAGTTGACCCTTGAGCAACTCAGAATGAAACTGCATAAGTCCACTTATATGCCTATTTTCTTCTACCTCTGCCACCCCCGAGACAGCAAGACAAACCCCTCCTCTTCCTCCTTCTCTTTCTTCTCTTCCTCCTCAGCCTACTCAACATGAAGAGTATGAGGACTTCTATGATGATCCACTTCCACCTGATGAATAGTAAATACATTTTCTCTTCCTTATGATTTTCCTAATAACATTTTCTTTTCCCTAGCTCACTTTATTGTAAGAATACAGTATATAAGACATATAACATAGAAAATACGGGTTAATTGGCTATTTATGTTATTGGTAAGACTTCCAGTCAATAGCAGGCTATTAGTAGTTAAGTTTTGGGGGAGTCAAAAGTTATACATGAATTTTCAACTGTGTGGGGGTTCAGTGCCCCTAACCCCCACGTTGCTCAAGGGTCAACTGCATACGTTTGTCCATTGAAGTCTAGGTGAGCTCCTTTGTCAGCCTCACGCTACCCAAAGCTCTGATCTTTATGAGAAGCTCTGAGGACAGAATCTTAGTTGATTATTCATTGACAAGGAACATGAGAAGAAATGGATTTAACATTCATCTGTTTTTGATCCTTCATGTTTCCCAATGCACCTGCCCTGTATGTGTCCTATTGCTACTGGAGTCCCCAAACCAGTCACACAAAAACTCACCTCCATGACCCCCCAAATTCCACCTTCGTTTTCCACTGTGTAACACAGCGGATTACGTGCCTTGTGCCATTTTATGCACCAGCGTTTTCAGAACCTGAAAGTGCTTTAGAGGTCATCTCCCCACTGCCCCAGAAAGGCAGCAGTTCCCACGAAAACACTGAGAAAGGTTCTTCTTATGTGCTTTAAGGAAAGACAATTCTCCATCCCATGAGGCAAATCTAATTGGGAAAGCATCTCCTTTCTAATTATCTTACCTTTTTTTATTGAGGGACTTCCAAGTTCATCATGTTTATCTAGAAAATAGGAGGCAAGAAAAGGATCACAGTGATTATATGGGAACCTTGAGAATATAAGTCCTCATATCCTACTTAGGGACCTGATGCCCTCTTTGGGAAGCAGAAAAGAGAATGTCTTTTCCATTTCCCTATGCTCCCTGAGTCCTCAGACCAGGAACAGGGCATCAGATTCTCTTCTTAATATTTGTTGAGGCCGGGTGCTCTAGCCTGGGAAACAGAGCGAGACTTTGACTCAAAAAAAAAAAAAAAGCAAACTTGTTGAGTTTGATATTATTTTCAATAACAAAAATATTTATGATGACACCACTAATTCTGCCCCCCTCCAGTTCTATTCCTTAGGAGTTTTCCCTATCTCGACAAAGAAAACTGCAATTTGCCCCAATTCTAAATGCAAAACCCTAGTAGCAATATATGTATTTCTGGCGTCCCTTTAACAGTGCACCCAGTCCAAGGTCAATAAGTTCTATCTAAAAGATACATCTCAAAATACATCTAAGAATCTTTC
This sequence comes from Lepilemur ruficaudatus, assembly GCA_963574885.1. Taxonomy (NCBI): domain Eukaryota; kingdom Metazoa; phylum Chordata; class Mammalia; order Primates; family Lepilemuridae; genus Lepilemur; species Lepilemur ruficaudatus. The sequence goes on along the minus strand of CAUYRT010100047.1, from coordinate 7,435 downwards.
CATATCTCTGTCTTCCCAGTGGCACCATCTAGTCTAAACTAAAATGACTTCAATTCCCCAGGCCCTGGCGACCACTGTTCTACTCTCTGCTTCTGAGTTTGCTGTTTTTAGATTCCACATATAAGTGAGATCACATGGTATTTGCCTGTCTGTGTCTGGCTTATTTCATTTGGCGTAATATACGGGGAGATGTGCATCAAGAAGCACAGACCTTCAGTTATAAGATGAACAAGTCCAGGGCATCTAATGCACAGTGAGTGGGGGGCAATGAATGAGTTGATTAGTTTGTGATAACCATCACACGACGCACAGGCACACCACGTCGTCACATTGCACACCCTGAATATATACAGTCTTTATTTGCCAATTAAATATTTTAAAATAAAATAAAATAAAATGTCCTATTGCCCAAAATGTAACAACTCTTTCTCCATCCAACCCCTTGTTTTCCAAAAGCAGCCAGAGAGACCCTTACAGCATATAAATAAAACCAGGCCACTCCCGCTCCAACTCTGCCAGTGGATTTCTGTTCTCTCAGAGCAGAATCCATGACCAGTGCCAACACCCACAAGACCCTACATGCTCTAGGTCCTGTCCTCTCTCCCAACCTCCTTTTATTCTACTCTGCTTTTCTCTGTCCTCCTTTCTGTGTCTTGACCATTCCAAGGTCACTCACACTTCTGGGACCACTTTTGCTGTTCTCTCTCCCCGGAGGGCTCTTCTCCAGATGTCAGTGTGGTTGGGTCACTCTCTTCCTTCACGGCTGTGGTGGACAGACTCCAGGGGGCCCTCACAAGCCCTGCCTCCTGGTGCTCATGCCTTTGTGTAATCCCCTCTCCTGGAGCATGGGGACCTTGACTTGCTTCTCACCAACAGATATGGCAAAGGTCGTAGACTGTCATTCCCATGACTACATTACATTATGTAAGACTATTTTGCCAGGGCTCTCCCTCTCCCTCTCCTCTCTCTCCTTGCAAGCTCTGCAGAAGCAATCTGCCCTGAATCCCACAGATGCAAAGACCCAAATATTGCCAACAACCACAGGGGCAGAGAAGTGGACCCTTCCACAATCACCCTCCAGATGAGAACCCAGCCCTAGCTGGCACCTTGGTTGCATCCTGGTGAGACCCAAAGCAGTGGACTCAGCTAAGCTGTGTCTGGGCTCATGACCACAGAAATTGTGAGATAATAAATGGGTGTGTTAAGTTGCTAAATTTGTGGTGTTTTGTTATGCAGCCATAGATTCCTAATATAATACCTCTCAGTTATTCTCCATCTATAATGTGTTTTCTAATTAATTTCATGTTTTGTTCTTGTTTCTTTCTTTCAAAAGAGATTGTAAACTCCTGTTGGCCAGAGACCTGATCTGTCTCAGTTATTATATTCTGTTACATGCTCAGCACATACTAAAGTATCTGCATTTGAAGGGTGAATGGACAGCACTTCTGTTCCAGGTGCTTTAAATTAATTTTCTTTAGTAGCCGAAGCATTCATACTCCCTTTTTGTAATAAATAATGAGTAGCATAATAAAGTGATTTGCAAAGCAGCAAACAGTCTCTATGTGGAAGGCTGACCTGGAAAATGAACAACTAAACATTGATACCATGCCTGTCTTTCAATGTAATGATACAGCTAGGAAAGAGGTGAAGAAATTGGGAAAGAGTAGATGATCTGCCAGAGAACACAGTTGAGAAGTGGCAACTTATTACTGGGTTTTTAGGGCTAAAGTGTGGATATGACAATTATTAAGACTGCAAGAAAAAGTTTTGGGAGATACAATATGAAATCAATATCATGGTGACGAGCACATTGTTGAAGTATCATTGATAATGAGCCTTAGAAAAAGGGTAATCAGAGGTGAAATATTATGAAGTGCTCAGTTTCTCACTATGCCTCAAGCCCAGGCTTAACCATTGTGTGGACATGTGGCTACTTCTACACGACACTGATGATTGTAAGGTTGCTCCAGGGATTTTCCATAATACAGCCAGCCTGACCTACTGGAAACAACAGAAGCCATCAAAAAATATTGTTGAGTGGTTAATGAATAAACAGATAGATGGATGGGTGAATGGGTGGGTGGATGGATGGATGGGTGTATAGGTGGATGGGTGGGTGGATGGGTGGATGGGTGGAAGTGTGGGTGGATGGAAGGGTGGATAGGTGGATTGGTGGGTGGATGGGTGGATGGATGGGTGGATAGATGGATGGATGGGTGGATGGATGGATGGTGGATAGATGGCTGGGAGGATGGATGGGTGGATGGATGGAGGGGTGGGTGGGTGAGTGGGTGGGTGGATGGGCAGATGGATGCATTGATGGATGAGTGGATGGTGGATGGATGGAAGGATGGGTGGGTGATGGATGGATGGAAGGATGGACGGGCAGATGGAAGGATGGGTGGGTGGATGAATGGATTGATGGATGAATGGGTGGATGGGTGGATGGATGGATGGATGGGTGGGTGGATGGTGGGTGGGTGGATGGGTGGGTGGGTGGATGGATGGGTAGATGAAAGTGATGCAAAATTATTTCTTATTCCCCTCCTTGTGATTTCAAGTCACTTATATCACAACCCTCTCATATGCATCTTCCCTCCACTGTCTTCATTATTTCCTTTTTATTTTTCCAGCCACCTGCACCACTCCTACTACACTTTCTCTTAGACCCATATTCCATTGTTTGCCTTCCCTGCATCCTTCATAGAGTTCTGGTCACTCTTCCTGGCTCTTCTGCTCTGACATAAAAAGGAAGTAATTTTGCATGTGTGTTTGAACAGTAACTGTGAAGCCCATTGTCTTTGTGACACCAGGGAGGTTCCCCAACCTCCATAAGCAGAAAGGAGTTGGTAACACAACCATCCTCATAGGAAGAAGGTTGAACGAGTTAATGGGCTAAGTTACTTGTAATGGAGACTGGAACACAGAAAATGCTGTATACATGTCAAAGGTCATTGTTGTCACCTGTCCTCACCTGTCACCCAGATCTCCAGGCTGTTGCTGGGGCAGGAGCCCAAGTGTGGTGAGTTACACTGGTAGTATACACAGCTGTAGTTCCCACTGTCATTGCTGGTCACATTCCAGGGCATGAAATCAGTTTGGTTTTCTCTTACTTTCTTGACTTGTGATGGCTCTGGGACCCCGTTTTTCAGCAGGGCAATTACGATACATTCGGTTCCATTGTATGGGATCAGACATCGGAGTGTGCCGTGGCCAGGAGTTGTCCCAGGATCTGTGTTGAGTGACAGGGAAGGTTCTGGGAGTGACCCTAAAGAGAACAAGGCAGTGGAGGTAAAGGCAAGGGCCAGGTCTTCCCATTCCCACTGTACCTGGGGACTACCTCACCTGCCTCTCTATTAACTGTGTCTTTTGCTTCCTGTAAATGATGCTCTGGCTTCTTGGGGCCTTGCTGACCTTGGAGGGACTGTCCCTCCAGGGTTAGTTAATTTGTAGAACTAGTAAACAATTTGCCCTCAAGCATGCTTTTCAAATGCAAACCAAACCAACCCAGAGCCCTCACTCCCAGTCACCTCCTTTATTGGGCTGTCACACTCAGGGCCACCATTTTCCTGGCTGAATCACCCCATGACCAAGTACGAGACAAACTGGGACAGTCTCTGTGCCCAGAGCCAGTCCTAAGCCTGTTACTTCCCACAAAAATGCAATTTAAGCTCTTGCCCAGAGTCTTTCCCCCTCTCACTGCCTCCCCACGTGGCCCTCCGCTCGGGAACTATGAGCGGTACAGTGGCACTCACCTCTGGATCTGTTAGCCGCACTGTGCCTCAAATTTTCTATTAATTGACTGTATTCTAAAACTGCGGTCCCCAACCCCTGGGCCACAGACCGGTACCGGTCTGTGGCTTGTTAGGAACCTGGCCACACAGCAAGAGGTGAACAGCGGTCAAGTGAGCAAAGCTTCAAAGCTCCCCACCACCTGAGCTCCGCCTCCTGTCAGATCAGCAGCGGTATTAGACTTTCGTAGGAGCGCGAACCCTACTGTAAACTGCGCATGCGAGAGAGATCCGGGTTGCGCGCTCCTTACAAGAATCTAGTGCCTGGTGATCTGAGATGGAGTCAAGGCAGTGATGCTAGCGCTGCGGAGCGGCTGCAAATGTAATAAACGTACTGCGCTTGAATCATCCCTAAACCATCCCTCCACCCACAGTCTGTGAAAAAATTGCCTTCCACGAAACTGGTCACTGGTGCCAAAAAGCTTGGAGACGGCTGTTCTAAAACACTCTCCCACATCCACATCACTGGGGCCCACTCACAACCCCAGAAGGGAATCTCGTCCCACGCTCAGTTTCCGCAGTTCCCGACATTCACGGTGCTGCGTCTACCTTTCTGTTTCCCTGGTGGCTTCTTCTACCCCTGCCAGTTCCTACCGCAGGAAAAGGAATATGAGCATCGAAGAGGAAGCCAAGGCTGTCCTCACCTGTGATGACCAGCTGCACGTGTTCGCTGTTCTCTGACCACTCGTGGGAGGCTCTGGTCTTGTAGGCACAGAAGTACCTCCCAGCATCCTCAGGCCTCAGGCGGGTGAGGGGAAACTCAGCTCCCTTGTCTGCTGAGCTCTGCTCCCACCTGCACCCAGGGTCGTGCACCTTGCGCAGCTGGAACGTTGCATTCCGGAAAGGAGCCTGGCACGTCAGGGTCACGCTGCTGTTGCGTCCAACCACCGAGCTGGGCCAGGCGCTGAGGGAGGGCTTGGGAAGTCTCTCTGGAAAGCATTCAGAGATAATGTGAGCCTTTATCTTGATGACCGTGAAGCCCCTCCTAGAATTCAGAGGATTAAAGGAAATGGTCAAGACACATGAGATGCAGCAATAAACAGAGGGTATGTGTGAGAACTCACCATTCTTCTCCTCTTCATGGCCCAGACTCAGCCCTGCAAGAGAAACCTCAGTGAGAGATAAATCGAGTGCTTGTCTTTGAGTGCAAATCAGGCAGAGAATGCACGGCTAATTTGTTAAAGACCTGTCATGTTCCTTGCAGGTGTTTTCCCAGGTTTACCTTTGACCTTTTACTTTTGTCTCAGTGTTTGTTGTTCAGAAGTTATGTGTATATAGAAAATTCCAGTAACATTTTCTGATTTTTTGAATTGCTTTTATGATGATTCCCTCTTTTACTGTCTATAAATCATCTAACATTGACTTAGGTTTTCTTCTCACATTTTCCATGGTTGCAGTTTTGACCTTTACCACTTGATTAATGCAAAGATTATTTTACAGTGGAGTGTGTGTGTGGGGGGGAGGGAGTCTCCTTCATTCCAACAGAGAGAATTTGCTCCCCCTTCAAGATATTGTCTGGTCCCAAACGCTCTCCTCACTTGTGGGTTTGATTTGCACATATGTGAGCCCCTCCCTCTTCTGTGCTCTGTTCTTGGAATTGCCCTCTGGGAAGGGAACTATAAACCTGCAGGGAAAATGGGACCTCAGTCACAGCGTTTGTTTCTGGGTGAAGCTAGACTTTCTCTAGAGACACGAGAGTGTCTCAGGACATCTGTCCCTTGTTTTCCAGAGTCACCAAAGCTGCTAGCACCCACCCCCTGGCCAGGGCCAGGGGCCACCATGTGGGGTGTGCAACCAGCCTGAGGTTATCTAGTGTCCCTTGCTTTGACCCAGGTGTTGACACAGAACATGGACCCCCAAGCTTCACTGAGAAAGAATGAGATGGGGGCTTGACAGTAGGCTGAGGCTGCATTAGCAGCAGGATTGGCTGGGATTGATAGGGAGGACATCAGCTTCTGGGTATCTGGGGGTCCCAGGTGTCAGGGTCCTGCTTTTCAAGTCAGTCATCTCATTGCTGCTGTCAGCCAAGCTTCTGTTCAGACGGTGATTCCTGTATCCCTTCTTAATAAGGGATCATAGTTGACTTAGCCAAAGAGAATTGGCTACAATGGAAAAGTCTGTCTTAGGGGGAAGAGACTCATTGACACACAGCATAGTTTGAAAAAGCAAAGAGTGAAGATAGGCGTATGGTTAGCTCTTTGGGGTATTAGGAAAATTCTGGTAGGGAGGAATGGCAACATCAGGAACCACACTTCTCAGGAAATAATTACAACACAAAAATTACCAGTGAGTGTGTATCTGCCATTCAGCAAGCTCTTTACATACATCAACTACTTACCATAATTTATGAGCTTTACGCACATCCGCCATCTGCATACAAGTACCATTTACCATGTATTTATCATTTAGCAGTTTCTTTACATACATCAACCTTTACACACCTGCATTACTCAGCAGGTCCTGTACACATAAATTCATTTACTATGGTTCACGCATTTGCCACTTACCATGCACTTGACATTTGGTACAGTCTTGGCATACATGTTTGCATGCATCAAATGGAGAGCTACACAACGCCCATGCTAGTTAGGTGCTATTACCTTCAACTAAGGTAGGGAGGAACAGGCGACATTAGAAACCATAGTTCCCTAGAAAAAGATGATAATAAAAACTACCAATTGTTGGGTATCTGCAATTTAACAGATCCTTTACCTTTAAACACATCATCTGGAGAGCTTAAAACTATTATGTAGAATATTATTCAGCCATAGAAAGAAATGCAATTCTGACACATGCGAATGAACCTCAAAGAGTTTATACTCAGTGACAGGAGCCAGGCACAAAAGGTCACACATTTATGATTCCGTTTGTAAGACATATCCAGAGTAGCTGCAACCAGCGTGACAGAAAACAGATCAGTGGTCATCAGGAACTGGAGGGAGGAAGGAGAGGAGAGTGGCTGCCTAATGGGCACAGTGTTTCCTTTAGGGGTGATGAAAGTGTCGAGGAACCAGATAGAGTGTTGGTTGCACAACATTGCGAATGTGCTAAATGTCACTGAGCTGTACACTTTTTTTCTTTGAGACAGAGTCTCACTCTGTTGCCCAGGCTAGAGTGCTGTGGCATCAGCCTAGCTCACAGCAACCTCAAACTCCTGGGCTCAAGCATCCTCCTGCCTCAGCCTCCGGAGTAGCTGGGACTACAGGCATGTGCCACCATGCCCGGCTAATTTATTTTTCTATATATTTTTAGCTATCCAAGTAATTTCTTTCTATTTTAGTAGAGACGGGGTCTCACTCTTGCTCAGGCTGGTCTCGAACTCCTGAGCTCAAACGATCTGCCCACCTCGGCCTCCCAGAGTGCTAGGATTACAGGCGTGAGCCACCTTCTCCAGCCATCTGTGCACTTTTAAATGGCTAATTTTGTTATGTGAATTTTCCCTCAATAACGGTTTAAAACTTCATATACGTTAAGTACTTTTACCCTTCTAATCAAGACTTATATGAGCTTAAATGTCAAAAGTTCACTTGAAATAAGATGGAGCCAAAGAATGATTAATTGTATTAGCTCACGTAAGCAAACTCAGTAAGTGGAGTGGTAGACTGGCGTCCTGAATAGCCTATTCCAGGGGCTTAATGCTGTCG
>CAUYRT010100046.1:0-20536 GCA_963574885.1 Lepilemur ruficaudatus | reverse complement strand
ATGAACCAGGTTGATACCATGTGTAAAGTAAATATAACATTTACTGTGCACACTTGTTCCCTGGTATGGGGTCTGTACTTGCTGGGCACGTGGCAGAGCTCTCTTTAAGAACTCTAAACTTTATAACTCAAGCAGGCTTCTGTGGATAGAGACAGCTTTCATATGTCTCTGAGGTTCACAGCTGGTGCAACCACTGCAGATCCAGAAAAAGTTCTAGGAAGGCTGCACCTGCTAGATCTCGCCTATGTATACGTTTTTACTGGTGATTCTGCATAGTGTCCTTTTCGATATTAAATCTTAGCCATGAGTATAACTTTACATTGAGTAGTGTGACTCCTTCAAGAGAATAACTGAACCAGTGCATGGTCAGGGTTCACCTGAGATGTGTTCTGTGCCTCATTCCAGACTTGGTCCCTACCTCAATTCCCCAGGCCATTTCTGTCCAGCTCTATACCTCCTGCAACCGGAATGTGTATCTTCTATCACTCTCTTTTCAGCTTCAAAAATTAACAAACAAACAAAAAAACCCAGGCTCATTGAAAACATCCTCCTGATGAATCATTTTTCAACTCGCCAACACCTTAATATCATTCTTTAAAGAATAAGAACTCACTTTGAGGAGGGAGAAGAAGAGAGAATACCAGTTAAAAAGTAAGCTGCATGCTAAGTAAGGCACATGTTATTATAATGAAGACCAATCAGTGAAAAATGAATTTGCCTTGTAGAACATCTACGAATATTATCATTCATAGGAACAGTGCTATAAATATTCCACTCCAGGTTCCAGCATATGTACAATTTAAGAGAAAACTCCTGGCTTTGGAGAGAGGACATGCTTTGTTTGAAGGATATAAGTGATTATATGTTTTGGCATTCTGAATGCGATATAAGATGTTTCCTGGGCCAGGACAGCTGGGGTTTATGGGATAACTTCTGTCTCTGAGTAATGAAGACAATTTTAGTCTGGGTAGAGAAGAAAGGAGGCCTGAAGCAAAACTGGTTACATGTTCTGAGGTTTTACCATGTATTATTCTGGAAAGCTTGCAAAGATCCATAGTGAATTAGCAATAACCAGCTCTGGCTGTCACATGCACATTTAATGCTGCTCTAATAGCCTATGCCACAGGGATTAGGTGCAGACTTCCAAGGAGAGCAAGAACCAGGGATTTATAAACCTGCTCGCTCAGCGTTATGTTCAAGGCAGGGAGCCTCACGAAGGCCCAAGCTGCACCACCATCCACAGAGCTGTGTCACTGTCCTCAGTTTGGTGAGTGAATGATGGAAACACCTTAGGCTAGGTTAGGCCAAATCATGTCGTATATGCACCTGGAATGGGAGTCAAGGGAAGTCACTAGTTATCCAAAATACGGTTGCAAACTCTGTATAAGGATCTCTGAGGTAGAAAGGACACCTGTTGGAGTTTGGCAGCACCTTTAATCCTCTTCTGTGACATATTCTATAATTTTCAGAAACAATCCCTGACCACTCTTTTCTTACCCAACAATCACTTAATCCTTATCTTTGGAGTTTAAGGTCAACTGCAAGTCAAACAGCATTTATGTATAGTACATATTAGATAATTGAGAAATAATTGATGTAAGAAAGAAAGGAAAGGAAGGATGTAGGAAAGAAGGAAAGGAGAGAGGGAGGAGAAAATGAAGAAAACAGAACTAGAAATATGTTTTCTAATTTTCATACAACATTGTAATAGAGACAACACCAAACAGCTACCAGTGAGATTTCCAAGATAAAGAGGTATATGGAGATTTTGCCTTACAAGCAATAGTTTAAGGGACTAATAATATTTATCTCACTCTGTAAGTTCATTTAAAAATAATACATCTACATTTAATCTCTAAAGAAAGTTCTTTAGAGAACTTAGTCTATGCAGTGCTTCTCAAGGCAACACAAGAAACTCCAGGATTCCATTTTTGTAGCTTTAGTACTATTAGCAAGTGTGTAGCTAAAGAGCCATCTAAGATATGGGCAATATAGTGATTTGTGTCAGAAAGTTGGGCATTACTTTTTTTCTTTTTTGGAAGATGGAGTCCTGCTATATTTCCCAGGACGATCTCAAACTCCTGGGCTCAAGCAATCTTCCCACCTTAGCCTCCTGGGTAGCTGGGCATACAGGTATTTTGCTAACCATATTTTGAAACAAACAACCCTAGAATTAGTAAGAGTTACACAAACTTCTTCAAATACCAGGCATTGTTCAACAAAATGCCATCCACTCGGAGCTTAAGATGAGATAGTTAGGAAGGAAGAAATATGTATCTGGCTTTTGTCTAAAGAGGTTTCCTATCTTCTATTCCTTGCTAACTCTTGTCATTTTGGTGTTTCTGTATAAGCAAATTTGGTCATAATTTGTGTCTCTTCTCCACATGAAGATCTATCTCATAGTTGTATTATTGCTTGTTACTAAACACTAATGACTAGACACTAACCATACAAAAATCCTTTTAAGACTATGACATTAAAGGAAATATTCATGCGGCTCATTTAATCAGACAAGAATGCAGGCTGGAATGATTTAACATAGCTAAAATCTAGATACTCAATTGAGCTTACAATGCTTCTCTAACACGCACAAATGGCTTTGGAAAGAAGTAGATTTCTGCAATTACTTATATATCACAATTGAATGAATTATTTTCTGAGACATGTAATTTCATTTTTTTTTTTTTTTAGGGATGTTACAGTGTCAATTTAGCAGTTGGACAAATGGCCTTAAAAATCAACATTTTCTTCATGAGTTTTCTGGCAAAGCTCAAATAAAGAACATAGTAATTTCACTGCTCACTTTGTAAATGAAAGCATCTCGTCAAAGGTTCATGTGGAAGGAATAACTCCCTCATTCCTTCACACACAGAAGTGGAAAGCACTGGGAGAAATAGGCAAATACACACTTCTGACCTCTGTTTGATTGTATCTACTGAGTTCTTAAACACTTAGGACCATGGCTCGGTTTCCTAGGAATACCTCTCTCTCTAACTGATCCCCACAAATAACACAGGTAAATTCCTGTTATTCTGATAACTTTGCTCTACCAAAATTTGGCTGTATACATAACAAGTTTTTTTTTTAACAATTCACAACAAAAACTCAGATATTCTTTGTCTTCATGCTCTTTTGTCAAATCTGATAGACCTGCCTCTACTTCTTATCTTCTTTATGAGTGGCTACGAATCTTCTTCTTCTGCCACTTGTCCTATAATTATTGCCCATATTTATTTACTGTTCATACTTGTTGAAATTCTTATACCTTTGCTTAACCTTCACATAATTTCCACCTTGGGTTTTCCTTACACTAACAGTTAACATGTGGAATGGGGATCATATATGTTCTTTATGACTTTATGGGGCAGCATTAGAATCGGTTGGTGGAAGAGGATCAGAATGTGATGAAGATTGTTCTATTTGTCATAGGTGCTACATAATGATCTTCCCAGGAAAATGTTGAGGTTGCCATTTTAGAAGAAAATGTTCATAATATACTGAGAAGGGAAATAACCATTTGGAGTGAAATTTAGATATATGACCAAAACTTCCTTTGAATTCTACATACTCAAATTTCATACTTTTTTCCTTTTTTCAGTAGGGGCACCCAGGATCATTCCTTAGAAAGGTGAGTTGTGCAGAGGAGGATGCAGATTCACAGTTGGGATCTTTTATTTGTCCAATAGTAAAAATTCTCTTGAACTAGTTTATGTGGATGCTATATGTTTTGCCAGGGGGTATTAGACTTTCAAAGGCAGAAGCTATTTATTGTCTGTGATTGTGTTAATAACATTCAGTACATAACCAGGAGCTGAGTAAATGTGTGATGCCATTGACAATATATTGTTTCCAAATATAAATATTTTCTAGTCCTTACCTTCTTCCTCTCATATATCTATACCAGCTATCCTAGCATATTTAGAAAGTACCTTGCAGCAAAGACTTGAAAGAAATTTAAATCAAGTAAGCATACACATCAAGCCCAAAACTCTCCTGATGTCTTCCTGTCACAGTTTTTACTTGTGATATCCTGGGCCCCTTTCAAAACAAATAAACAAAAATTATATCTGGTAATAGCAGGAGTTCAGAATAGGTATTTATTACCCATACTTTACATCCTAATTCCTAAGCAACCGTTAAAAATGATTTTCCCTGTCTGGGTTTTTTAGAAACTTGCTTATATTTTGGGACTAAAAATAATCCAGGTCATGCACATACGTCTTATGTTCTCAACATGAGGTTGACCTTTGTAGTTTTCAAATTTCAAAATGTCTTAAAGATGAGGAAGAATTTTTTTTTTTATTTGAATGACCCAAATATGCTATCAAAAACTAGGGCAAACCATTAAGAGGGTGAGAAATGTTTCATAGTAAAAACTCTGAAGGAATGGTATATAATACTGTGTGAAGAGGAAGGGCAATGTTACTCTGCAGGTCAGAGCAATGGGTGTTATATGGGATGAAATGATAAAAAAAAATGCTGTGAAAAAATAGCTTTTTGCTTGCTTTACAGTTTTTCCAGAGAAATTCCTCCCCAGAGTTATGGCAGCTCCTAACAACAATAATGCCAGCAGTTTATTCTTCATATTGATGGATCTCCCAGGACTGGAGACTGCTCATTGCTGGACAGCTATTCCTATCTGTTCCATCTATGTTCTTTCTGTGATGGGCAATGTCACCATATTGTACATTGTCAAGTCTGTATCCAATCTCCAGACACCCATGTACCTCTTCCTGTCCATGCTTTCAGTGGCTGACCTGGGCCTCTCAGCTTCTACACTGCCTTCAATGGTAGCCGTCTTTCTCCAGGCCAGAGGAAGATAGGAGCTGCAGCCTGCTTTATGCAACTCTTCTTTATCCACACTTTCTCCGTCATTGAATCAACTGTTCTGTTGGCCATGGCTTTTGACCGCTGTGTAGCTATCCGAGAGCCCCTACGCTATGCCACCATTCTCACAACCAGGCGCATTGGGGCCATTGGGCTGGCCATTGTGACCCACAGTGCTGCCCTCCATTTGCCCCTGCCTGTGCTCCTTGGAAGGCTGCAGTTCCAGCCTGTGACTGCTCTGTCTCACTCTTACTGCATTCATCCTGATGTTCTAAGGCTGGCCAGTTCCAGCACTCTTGTGAACAGTAGCTTTGGGCTCTTTGTCATGCTCTCCACCCTGGGCATGGATGCTGTGCTCATTCTCCTCTCCTATGTGCTGATCTTGAACACAGTATTGAACATTGCATCCAACACTCAGCGGCTCAAAGCTTTCAACACCTGCATTTCCCATATATGTGCAGTACTACTCTTCTATACCCCACTAGTTAGCCTATCCATGATCCATCGCTTTGGTAAAAAGAAGCTACCAGCTCAGGTATATATGCTTCTCTCCTACCTACACTTTCTTGTGCCTCCAATGCTCAACCCAATTGTCTATACTGTCAAAACCAAAGAGATTCGGGTACACATTCTAAAGATGTTCCACCCCAAAAAGCTCTGAGTCACAGGAATAAAATGTTGGTGAGTTACCTCGATCCTAAAGAAAGACCTGTTGATTGAACACATCTCAGAGAGGGGGCAGAATATAGGTTCCATCTGATCTATCAGTCATTCAATTATTCAAAAACACTGACTGAAGTACAATGTGGTATTTTTCCCCAGCCATCAGAACCAACCCTGTTCAATAGGAAAAAACAAAATTTCTCATTCTGTAAAAGTCAACCTCAACCTTAAAAGACTCGAGTTATAAGGGAAATTTATGGCCTCTTAAGAGAATATTATTTACATGTAGAAGCAAGCAGATTGTTAAAGTAGAATTCAATAACATCTAAGATCTGTACCAATAAAAAACCTAGAATTCTACAAAGTTAGGCTCAAGAAAACATCACTTAGTTGTACTTTCAAAAAATTTAGTAAATACGTATAATCAAAATGTGTTTTTCTTCCATTTTGCATAATAAATATAAATGCAGATTATACTGGAAAATATAAACCAAATATAAATAATTCAAAATTGTAAATGGATTTTAAAGTAAAAATCTTAATACTGCAATATAGTGTCTCACAAAGTAAATATTGCACAGCATGGCATTTCTTTAAGCTCCATTCCATATTAAAGGTGGACAGAATCTCCAAGACTCTCTAGCTCTCTGAATGAAGTTAATTCACTGCTCCTCACTCATAAAACACTCATTAAAAATTCTGTGCCCTCATAAGCTACTAAGATTCTATAATTTTTTAATAAAAGACTCCATGTACAATTCAATTGTCTTAATCCTCTAGGGAAATAAAAAATAAGCCAAGCACACATTCTGAAAGGTTATTTTATGAGAATTAGCTGACTCTGATGAATCAAAAATAGAGAAATTGATTTCCTTAATCTGTCATGGTTTCTTGTTTTCTAGGCTAAATTTTTATCTAACTTAATAATTTTTATATTATTAATAGAGCAATTTCTCTGATGAAATTGCTCTATTAATAATATAAAAATAATAGGTCTAGCAAGTCCTTCATTTAAGTGCTAATACTTTAGGTCAAACTGTATTGTAAAGTTATTTATAACATCAGGATGGAAAGAAGAAAAGAAATATTTTGTTTCCCTACTAAACAGTCACATGTTGAAAACATATTTATTCACCTACACGATGCCACCCCCTATTACAAGTATAAAGAAAACAAAATAGAATATTGTTTTCTCAGTGTGAAAAGTTTAAATCATTAAGGGAAATAGGCTTGTAAACATATAATTCTCCGGTATGTCACAGTTACTTTGGTAGCAGACAGCTAATTTTATGGTTAGAACAAATAGGAGGGTAGGTTTATTTGTTGGGTGAAATTTTGAAGTGATAAGCTTTAAGTGGAGGTTAGATTAAATTTTTAAGCATGGCAAACACAACCATCCTTGAACTGACCTCATTTCTAAACAGATCTTGCCTTCATTTTTACATCCCAGAAATACAAAATAGTTGAAGAGTTCCATGAACACTTTGCAGTTACTGGCATGTGACCATTAGTTCATCCTATAACTGCCCACAATGCCCGATGTTCTTCTTTTTTTGACAACCCTCTACCTCCCCACTGCTCCTAAACACAAATACCAATCTAGTCTCAATGCACTGCAGATACATTGTGTTACCCTCCTACCATACTATGTTGCATCAGGTAATCCTCCTTTATGTTCTCAGAATGTTTTATGTGTGTCTGTTTACTAAGGTTCTATCTTAATTTTCACAACTAATAAGATATAAATGAAATATAATAAATGTCCATATTTACAGGATACAATTTGATAAATTTTACATACGCATACCTCCGTGGAATCACTATCACAATTAAGATAGTAAACTTATCCGTCACCCCCATAACTTTCCTGTCGATCTTTTGTTCTCCTTCACTGACACCGTTCCCCATCCATCCTGTCTCATGTACTGAGATGATTTTGTTAATACAGACTAGTTTTCAACTTTCTAGAACTTAAAATAAATATATTTATAAACTATATGCCCTGTTTTGCTTTTGGTCTTGCTTTTTTCACTCAGCAGGACCATATTGAGATCCTTCCATGTGTGTTGTATATTATTTCTTTTTATTATTGAATAATATTTCATTCTATGGATATGCCATTATTTGCATGTAAATTAATTATTAAATGAGCAAATTATATTTACTATCACATTTGCTGTATATAATACTGTGTTCTTTAACGTAGGCCCAAATTTATAGCTGGTATCCTTTCTTTTCAATCTTAGAAACTTTGTTCAACATTTATTTTTAGTGCTATTTTGCTCATCCGAAATGTCTTTATTTATTCTTCAATTATGAAGAAAAAGTTTTACTGAATTAGAATTATGAATTGAACATTTTTATTTTTTCTTATATCACTTTAAAAATATTATTCATTATTTTATTTGTAATTTTTTCCCTGGCAGTCAGAAATCTGGATCCCACATTTTATAATTTATTTTCTCATCAATTCATCTCTGTTTCAAAACTGTTAATCCATAGTCCTGTTGGAAACAAATTTACCAACTCAAGTACCATGTACAGTTCTTTTCATCTGGAAAATTACAGTGCTCAAACACCATTTTCCAAAGTTACTTAGATCAGTTTCAGATGTCAAGGTGTCACATAATATTGAATTTTAATTTTAATCTTACATTATATAGTACTACTCGTGTGGTGTGGCCTCTCTACCACCGAGGAGGTTTCAAATCAATGTCCAAGGTATTCAAGGAAATCTCTCTACTTGTTCAAACTCTAACGCAACTCCATATTATATGAGATCCAGAAACTCTGTTTAACTGCTAGCCTACTCCTTTCCCTGAGTGTTGTTCTTTTGTAAAGTTTTTTGAGTCTTGCCCTGTGAACTGTCAGTTTAGTATTTGGTGAAAAACTCAAGTAGACACCTAAGCAGATTTCTAGGACGTTTCCCTTCTGCAACTTCTTCTTATCTAGTAGTTGCCCCAAGGTTTGATCTGTCAGTCTACCTGAAATCAGAGCTCTGCCCTCTCTCTCCAATAAAGAAAGAGCTGCTTCCAATTTGCATTCAACTGTGTGAGTTTACAAAGCACTGTCAGACAGAAAGCCTGGATGTACATGGAGTTGACCTATTGTTTTCTTTATCACAAGGCCTTACAGTTCTGTATTGTTTGTTTTCCAGTGTCTGATGTGCTTTATATATCTTTGCCAGCGTTATGGTTGTTCTTGTGTTAGGATACATTTAATATCCTATACATTTATTAATCCTATACATTTATTAATCCTATACATTTATTAATTAATCCTACATTACATTACATTTACATTACATTACATCCTACATTACATTTATTAATTAATCCTATACATTTATTAATCCTATACATTTATTAATATCCTATACATTTATGACATAGAACATTGAGGTGAAAAGATTTTTGGGCCTCTCTATGTTCTTGCATTCACAGTCAGGGCGATGACAAAGGAGTATGCCCATAACTAAAATTGACTTTTCTGTTATGTTTTGTACATATATTGTGAAACAGATGATTTTACCAAACATTATTTTGGGGGGTATGAATTGTCTGCCTGTGTGTTAAATGCTGCGGCTGCTTTTGTGATTTCTATTTAACTAGAGAGATATGTCCCCAAAATTAGAAATTGCTTCATTTTGTTGAATTTTATTATTTATGTTGCAACAATAAAAAGTTTCTTTGTTGCACTTGTATAAAAGTAATAACAATAAAAATGATTTATTAGATGTTTATTGTATACTTTAAAGAAATTATCATAAGCATTTTGCATATGTAATTATTTTACATATTCATAATATTATTATGGTATAAAATGATAATATTAAAATAACAGCTAATTATTTAAATATTGACAAGATTGCTCTAAGATTTTTAATGAAGTATCTCATTTAATCCTCACAACAATTCTGTGCATTAGTTTCTTTCACTATTCCGATTTCACAGATGAGGAAATTGAATAATTTCACTTAAGAGCTATTAAGTGAAAGAGTTGAGATTCAAATGCACACAGTTTAACCCCAGGGCCATTGTTAACCATACATCCATTACCTCCCAAAGATGGCATTATACTACTATATTTTCCATGAAAGAAGAATTTATTCAACTACAGAATTGTAAGTGGTGGAAACCATCTTCAACTCAGGATTTTATGATGTTCGGCTTTGTACTAACAGCAGGCCAATTATTTTTAACCTCACTATAAGGGTAATCAATACATGAAAAACACAGACTTGTACAGGGCCAAAAGATTCCCAATCACAATGGAGCCTCTTTAGCCCACGGCAAAACTTGTTTAGCAGTGACGTGGTTAAAGTCAGTTGCCCCAAAGCCCATGGTGCCTGTTGTATTCACCAGGGAAGGATGTCTTGGCATTGGCTGATTTGCTATAAAATTATGGTTCACTGTGGATACCCTGCCACTGGACTCCTGAAAAGCAGGAGAAATGTTTTCAGCTCTTATCTCCTTGTGGGAGTATAAATAACATGGGGTTTGGAGTAGAGAGTAAAGTAATCTGCCAGGGTTCTTATTAGAGAACAATAAAAATAGTCTTAATATGTTTTGAGTTAAGACCCTGGAAAAGATGGTATATTGAATATTTACAGAAAGAAAAGGAGCTCTTTATCTTCAGGTACCATCTGGAAACTATCAGATGAATTACCTGAAGAATTCTTCAAATGTGCTGTCATAATATAGCTAATTAAATGCATGATTAGGAGATGGACTAGTAGCTCATCAGCAACATACTCCCTTATCTAAATACATCCTGATATTTGTATCTCTAGGAAGACTGATTCTATGCCCCTCAAGGGAAATAAGCTAAAATGAGGAAAAGTTTGAGGAATAGAATGGCATGGAGAGTTGCTGATTTGTGAAAGCAGCTCTATTTGTTTTTCTTCTCCCAAGATGGAAGGCAAAAGAAAGATGATCTAAATCAGTAATCTCAGTGATTCAAGATAAACTGCAATTCTTTCTAAATCTTTGAAGAAGTTCCTTTCATTTTACATGGTGAGTACATTTTTCATGGTAGTTTTACACAGCAAATACATTTAGGAAAAAATAAAGGACAAATATTATTTAGGACAATTATTATTTTCTTTCTGAGCACTTTAAAAAAGAACCCCCATCCACTCTATTATTTTATCATTAAATAATCCTATGAGGTTTATATGCTGTGAGAATTAGTACATTTCACCAATCTTCCTTTTTAGACGATGGAAAAATTGAAGTCGCCATGGTATATATGAGTATGTATGTCATATGAAAAAGGAACTATTTGTGAACATGAAACTTACACTCATATTAATATTCGTATTACTATCACAGCACAATATTGGCTTAATGCTGTTGTTCTGAATTCTACTGAGATTGTAGAAGAAAATAGACATTAGTGTTGGAAAACCCATTACGATATCCCACTTTGCTCCATAATGTCACAAATTTACTGCTGATTGAAAATCCGCTAACCAGCCAAAACAAAAAACAAAAAACAAAAAAAGTTCCCCAAAGCAAGAAGCCCATGGTGCATTCTTAACATTTTTTGGTTAAATAGCTAATACTTAAGTTCAAGTTAGGTCCCAATTTTATCCAAGTTTTTTTTTTCCTCCCCAGTGTTTTTGCGCTAAAGCCAGGACCAGAAACAAACACCCTAACTTTTTAACTATATTCTTCTGTTTCTTATTACTAAATTCTTTCACTCAGCGAGTGTATTTTAAAAGTTAAAACAAGAAAAACAGCACACACACACATTCACAAAACTCTTCCTTTTCTAAGCAATCATCTGAGTTCGATATATATAAAAATAATATACTCCACATATATGAGCCTCTCACCATCTTTTTTATATGTCCTTTTTTTTAAAAAAAAAAGTTAAGTAAAATAAAGTCAGGAATTCTGACTCTGTTTACAGTAAGGATGTTTACTGTGCTTGTGTTTCTGCATCTGAGATCTATGGTTGAAATGAGAAAACTTTCAGTTGTTTTTTTTTTAAATATGTGCTTTTCTCTGATTTTAAAGAAATGGTGCAGGGTGAATGTAAAATGGAGAATTCATAGACAGAGAGTGTTCAAAGACTTTATTTGAATGTATAATTCTTTCCATTCAATTTTCTCAAACATTTCTTCACCTTATTTCATATTTATACTGTCAGCAACTGATTAGAAATTTATAAATCTATATGTAGATTGGGTGAAACAGCTTGCCCTACTTCCTACAGCAGCCGAGTTCAGCTGACATGCAGATCACCTTATTAACAATCTGATATTTTTCACAACAAATTATCAGGAAAAACATAATTCCCTTGTTTATCATAATTGCCATATACTTTTTGTTGTTTAATGATTTGTAGTAAAATCATTTAGGGGATCCCAGTCAAAGAATCTATGTGCCTGTGTGTGCTTGCTGAAACCATCTTAGAGCCCAGCACCAATTAGTGAAGTTTCTTTCTAAGGGTGTCCCTTTTCTCTTTATCCATAACCTTTCTTCTCTCCAGCTGCCTTCTTTCAGAGGGCCTTCCACAGCATTGCAGTAAGCTGTTTATGGAGAAATAATCTGCCTAACAAGTTGCAGAAGGGGATCTCAGACTTTGATGTGCATCAGAATTACCTTGAGGGATTGCTGAAACACAAAAGGCTGAGCTACAACCCAAGAAATCCTGATTAAGAAGGGTTTGGGTGGTACCTAATAATCTGCATTACATGTTCCATGGATTATTGATGCCAATAGTCCAGAGTCTATACTTTCAGAGCCACTGGATATGTGTTCAGTACAGAAGAGAATTGCCCGTGCCATGCCAGATGAAGGAAAGTTTTCTTATGTGATTGAGTTGGCTCTGGTTCTCTGTGTTCTCTTACCTCTCTTATTTCTATCACAATTCCAGCCATAGCAGATGTCCATCTCCTAGTTAACTTCTGTGCTAATAGCTTGATGTTTCTTGACACATCTCTATGCATTCCCCAACACTGCACACCCGATCTCTGGCTGCCTATCTCCTTCTTGCTGTTTCGCTCTTACCCCGCATGTCCCCTCCTCTGAGAGCTATTCCCTAAACTCTCAATCTAGCACCTCCTTCTATTTCCACATTGTTCTATCATCTTCATATATTTGACATAATATTGACTCTGATGCTTCTTTTATTATTGAAACCTTATTATTACTATTTTTCATAGCTCTAATTCCTGCATCTAGAACAGTAGTTTGGACACTTTAATTATAGAATAAAAATGCAGGCATCTAATTTAGAGATATAAAAGTAGATTACGAGGGCAACCAGAAGTGGCCATCATAAAGAAAATGAGGAAAAAAAAATAATGCATGGGAATTTTTAATTTTCTTTGATTTAAGGGTAAGTTTTGTGAGTATCCAGAGTCTGTTTGTGAACAGTGGTGTTTGTCTTCAGCTACAGGCCACAATATTCAAAATGCGGAGCATGAAGTCAGCCAGAATTATCTCCAGTCCTGGGACCGCCTTTTATTACCTAAGTGGCTTTGGCACAGTTATATAACTGACTTCTTGATAATTAAGTATCTTAGTCTGAAAAAGCTGATTGGCCAACTTCTGAGAGTTGAGATGCTTTAAAGTGTTATAAGTGAAAATACTTAGTAAAATACTTTAAGTGAAATGCAACTCTAATAAATTACACTCATACACTTCTTCAATCTAAAGAAGGAAAAAAAAATGACAGAATTCATTGTGCGAACCTACTTTTTAAAGGGAGTGGAATACTGAATTGCCCATCCTAAGACAAGTGAAAGAAAATGTGATAAAATAAAGAGAAAATTAATGTCATCAAAAAAACACTTTGATCATATGATTGAATAAGATCCCTCAAAATTAAGTTGTCCTTGTTGGTTGTTGTTCTGCAGTGTTTTGCCTTTCTGGAAACTTCCATAAATCTCTTTCCTTCATTTATTATTAGGAGGGGAAGAGAGAAGCTTTCATTTTTGTTCTCAAAATATAAAACTCAGATTAAAAATAGGGAGGTAACTGAGATACTAGGAGGTGAAAGAGTGACCAAAATTCAAGACAGAAAGTGTAGGGAAAACAGGAGCTCTATTCTGAGATTACTGTACGTCTCTGCAAATTAGTTTACAAGTGGATGTAAACCCTGATTCCTTGGCAAATAATGCTATTTTCTAGTATCTATATTCTTATTGGTACAATGTTGAATAGTTAGAGATAAGCTTTAAGGTATTTGTTCAATAATCTATGAGTAAGAATTATTCTGTTTAACTAATGGCCTACATGCTCATATCCACTTTGAGATGAATCATATTTGGATTAAAAATCTCCATAGCTTGCCATTTTAAATCGTATGTGAGGTTGGTTTGTATTTGTGAGCTCACACAACTGGGCTGACACATTAAAGGAAGTAGTTTTGTTTTGTATTATTTTGATTATGAAAAAAGAAGTTTCTGAAAAATTCTCAATGTTCCACAAATTGAAGAAGTACCCATTGAGAGGTAGTGTGAATAAATTGACAGGAAGGGAGGACACCTGGATTCTGGTCCCAGATTTGAAACAATAACTATATTGGAAACAGGAGTTCACCTCCTAATATATATACGGAAGACTTGGAGCTAACACTGCCGCAGTCTCCCTTTGGAACCATGTTTAAAACTCTAATTTTGGGGTACATTTTGTTGCGAGGCTCCAGAACCAGGCTTACTATGTATAAAATATTTCTTCTAATAATTACAAAAACTCCCTTATTTATCAACTAAGAAAAATTATTTGACAAATATAATACCAGAGTTGCCAGCGAAACATTCTGGGGAGTCATTATGAGGTCACGGTACACAAATGTTCTGACCCAGCCGTTGATCTGATTGTAGGGCCTGTGACTGCACTTCTGCCTGTGTCCTGCACCTCAGGTCATCATGTCAGACTCCAACCACACCAGCACCTCCTTCTTCCTGACGGGCCTCCCAGGCTTCGAGGTTGTGCACGCTTGGATCTCCATCCCCCTGTGTGCTATGTATGTGGCTTCTCTGGCAGGGAACAGCTTGATCCTGTGGGTGGTGAGGACAGAGCCCTCCCTGCACCAGCCCATGTACTACTTCCTGTCCATGTTGGCAGTGACCGACCTGGGCCTGTCTGCCTCCACGCTGCCCACCATGCTCCCCCTCTACATGCTGGGTTCCAGGGAGCTGGCCATCAATGTGTGCCTGGCCCAGCTCTTCTTCATCCACACCTTCTCCATCATGGAGTCCTCTGTGCTGCTGACCATGGCCTTTGACCGTTTTGTGGCCATCAGTAACCCCTTGCGCTACGGCACCATCCTCACCAGCCCCCGGATCTCCAGCTTGGGCCTGGCCATCGTGGTGCGCAGTGTCGGTCTCCATATCCCGGCCCCTGTCATGCTGAAGAAGCTGCCTTACTGCCAGAACCACCAGCTCTCCCACTCCTACTGCCTGCACCCAGACGTCATGAAGCTGGCCTGTGCTGACACCCGCGTCAACAGTGCCTATGGTCTCTTTGTGGTTCTCTCCACGCTGGGTGTGGACTCAGTGCTCATTGTTCTCTCCTATGGGCTGATCCTCCAAACGGTGCTGTCCATTGCCTCCAGGGCTGAGCGCCTCAAAGCCCTCAACACCTGTGTCTCGCACATCTGTGCTGTGCTGCTGTTCTACACACCTATGATTGGCCTGTCAATGATCCACAGATTTGGGAAGTGGGCTTCCGCACGCAGCCGTGTGCTGCTCTCCTACCTGCACTTTCTTACACCTCCAGTGCTCAACCCTGTGGTCTACACCATCAAGACCAAGCAGATCCGCCTGAGGATGCTACGCCTCTTCAGGTGGAGTGGAACTAGCAATAGGGTTAAGGAGCATAATTAAAATCTTTGCCTGATAGAACAAAGACAGGGGATACTTCTAGGCACAGTTGGTGTTTAAAGAGTTATTTCATACTGAGTAGATTATGTGAAGAATTAGTCAAAATGGAGACATTATTCTCAGTCTCATGAAGTTTACTTTCTGTGGAGAAGATATACTCCACATTTTCACCTATGCATTCATTCATTAAACACAGTTAGTGAGCTTCCAACATATATTCTGAATTCTGCTAAGATCAGGAGATAAAAAGAGAATTAAATGCTGTGTCTATTAGGCAGGTGAATTTCAACATTTTTGATATTCATGTAGGACACTACTGTAACGATTTAAAGAATAAAGGTGCTAAGGAAAGTGTATATGACTTTAAAAAAATCTAAGCTGCCATTGGTGGTGAGAGGGGTAGAGGAGGCTGGCACTGCAAGCTGTTCAGTCAGAGATGAGATGATTTGTAAAGTTTGCATTCCCACTTAAATGTAACCTGCATGAAGACAGAAATTGGTGTTTCCATGTTAGCCACAGCAGCATCTGGATATGGCATTTTGCATATAATAGATCTTAATGAGTGTTTGCTAAATAAATGAAAAATTAATAATTCAGTTAAGAATTTGAGAAACAGTTTTAGCAAGTTTACAAATGTTCATGAGGCGTGGGTATGTAAAATATAAAAGTATGAAGTCTTATCTTCAAAATATCTGCTGATAGCCATTCGGGACATCTAATTATTTTGATGTTCCTCTATCTTAGAATGAAAGAAAGAGAAAGCAAAAAAAGAAAGGAAAGAAGGAAGGAAGGAAAGGATTCAGAAAGGGAGGAGGAATTTTTCTGTTGTTTATATCTCTAAACTTTGGCCAAAGTCACCAAGTAAGGAAAATCATAAGAATGAAATAAATTTTCATGTTAATGTATCATTAGTTGAAGGCCAAAAGTCTGATAACGTCTAGATTCTGATTATAATCCAGTAGTCAAAAGTGGATGAAAAATATATTTTGAGAATAAAATATGTACTTTTCTTCCTACTATTTATCTCATTTCAATAATAATAGCAATTTGTTCAAAAATTTGAAAATATACAATTTAGCTTCTTATTGCCTATTACAAACAGTGGCTTTTTGTATTACAGGTGAAGAGATGCGTTAAAAGTATTTGTTTGATAGGTCTGATAATAACCATGCAAGGAAGAAAAACAATAGTATATTTTAAATGAAAAAAATAAAACTCTCAAATGCCCAAATAGTCCCATATTCTTTGATAGAGTAATAGAATATCACTGAAACACTGAAATATAGCATACAAGAAAGTTCCTAACATTCCCCAAGTCTTCATAAGAAGCATCAATTTAAAGCCATGTATTTGTTTAACATATTACATAAGATACTCATGCTGAAAGTTTAATATAAATAAATATAGTTAGTAATAAAGGTAACTTTTCATTAAATAACATTAAATTATTTGGAAAATGTGAAATCAATAAACCACCATCCTATTCAATTTTTGAATATACCTATTTCCACCTTTATCTTTACCAGGCTTTCTTTGCCTAACTCATAGCAATGCCTCTCCACTGTTCCTCTGTGTTTCCTGCTTTTGTGTTTACATCGAAGAGAATGTCATTAATAGTTCACTCTAGGCAAGATGGAACATTTTCATACCTGCTCTATGAATCTCACAAAGTCATTCATTTGTTCCCTCAACAACTATTTGGCAGTTACTTTATTCAATTCTGGAAATACAGAATTAAATTAGATGGACATCCAAGACAGATATATCCTAACCTTCTGAGCATTGTTTATGGGGAAAAACAGGTTTTAAAAATCAACTACAATAAAGGGGGCTGCTGATATTGAATACAAGGGTTGAAGGTTCAAGTTTAGCCCAACTGCAGTGGTGATGCATGACAAATTATAACCTAGCCAAAAAGAGGTGTGGAAAAGATATTCTAATAAATAAAAAAGCAATCAGAAGGGCTTGGTCCAAAGACAGCTGTAGGAATTGAATTAACTTATTAGCATTTAAAATGACTAGGGTTGAAAGTGCAGAGATATACACAGATGGGAGAAAATTAACACTGAAGAGATAGTGGAAGCGTTGAGTTTGGAAACCCTGATAGAGTGGGTAAACAGTATCCTAGAACAAACGTTAAACTTTGAAGAATTTTGCCATACTCTGGTCATTTTATACACTCAATACTGTTGGCATATATATATACACATATTCTCAGGTTGAGAAAATTGCATGGTGAGAGCTATGTTCACCTCCATCTCAAAAAACAGATCACCATAAAATGCCTTTTCCTTCATATAAATAAATGATTTAGGAGAGAGACACTTTCCTCATTCAATTTTTGACTTTGATATTATATTGCAGTAGGTTCTAGTGTAATATTTAATTCAAAAGAACGTGTGTTCTGGATCCATATCAACTCTTGTTTGAAACTCAGATTGCCTGTATACTGAGTGACTTTCTTCAAGTTAATTTATCTTTTTGAACCTCAATTTCCTTAATGATAATACAAAGATTATAGTAATTTTCTGGATTGTTGACGGGAAAATGAGAAATCATATATGACACGTAAGAGAATTTTTCCAGTTCTCTGAGGAGTGTCTGCTGTTCTTGTCACTAGATACTCCTATTAGATTTTTATCACTATATGAATGTCTCTATGTCTCAGGCCTTGTCCTTGAGTCTGGATATCCCGAACTTTCATGGTTTGGTGTTTTTATTATGCACTATGATTCCATTGATCCTCTAACCTAAATCTGTGTCTATAGTGTGAAGGATATGGATGATGCTATGAAATAGTGATGGCTTTATTGCTCCAGAATTCCCGGATAATACCATATACACCCAACCATATTTCAATTCTGAATCTCAACATTGATCCTGTGTTGCAAGCAAATTTAAGTATTCCTGAAATACATCCCAGAAAAAAATTACATAAATGCTCCCAAATTGTAGATAAGCCATTTCAATATGACATTTAATTTGAGTTGAGTTAAAATCTATACTCACTGGGTATCTACTATATGCAGCTCTGTAGGTTAATCTGGATTATACCCAGAGCACTCCTATCAAGCAGTTAAGAGTTAATAATAACTTCAAATAAAGCCACAGAGGAGGGATTCCCAGAAGAGTCCTATCCTCTCAGGTAGCTATTAATGAATGATAAAAAGCTCAAACTGGGTCTCAAGTGCTTTAGGTTTTGGGGTTGTAAAAGAAAGCTGTTCCTGCAGAACTCTAGCAACCAAACTGCCTTGAGATGTCAGGTGAGAAGGAAATCAGGATTTAGCTGAGTTTGAATATAGAAACAAGATCAAAGTTACTTGGGACTAATAATATCTGTATAGTTAAACTCTTGCATGTAGTACAACAAACCACAGATATTTGTTTTATGAATATCCTATGAAGGTATTTATATTTTCTCTTCCAAAGACAAATGCAAGTTTCTTTGGGGAATAAGTCTGATCCAAATGCAAAAAAAATTTCTTCAAAAATCTCAAGGATAGAGAAGAAGGGGGTATCCAATTCTATGTTAACATCGACCAGCCTCATCCCTAAACACTAACAGGTTCTGAGATTGTGCATAGTGGATTCAGAGAATGTCAAGAGCCCTGAATGAAAAGTGCCCATGCTACGACATATGGGGTGCCATGTCTAGAATTGTTAACGTTGGCTTTTTTCTTGAATGATGGAGAATTGGGTGGCTTAGGCCCTTATCTGTCTCATTTATTCAAAATTATTCAAATTAAAAAAGTGAAGATTAAAGAAAAACATAGCTCGACTATGATTCTGGGCTTGATTCCAGTTTTCTGTTTTTGCCATGCAAAATGTATAATTTTTAGTGAAGTATATAGAAATAAAAGTTATATTCCAGACTGATATTTTGATAAACTGAATGGGATAATTTCAAAAAGCAGTAGCCAGTAGACAAGACATACGTGTGTCTTTTCTTCATTGCTGGGACAAAGAAAATGTCGTTTTACGAGGAGGAAATATATGATTTTGCAAGATCATTCTTTGGATAAAGAGTTGGTTACTGGGAACATTTGAATAGCCATCTCAGCCAAGATCCTATATTGCAGTTAAAAAATGAAAGCAAAAATTAAAACAAAAAAACAAAAACCCTCCATATCGCTACAGCAGGTATTTTTGGGAAAAAGAGCCATGGTAACATCGATCATGAAAATGCTCTTATCATTGATATATTATGAATTTCGCTTAAGCTTTTAATTAACATACTGCCCTCCACCCCCTATGATGCAAGCAGAGCAGGTTATGTTTGGATGGTTGCTGTATTATTGTAATCTAGTTCAGAAAGAAGTTATCAAAATTCATTACATAAATAATTCAATGAATGTTAAGGAAAAATGGCCAATGTATAAATTCATGAAATAAATCTGGTGGTGTTTATTTTGTATTTATTATGAATGAACTATTTTATACACAAATGTGTACAATAACACCAAGGGTCTTAGTTATTAAATTCATAGATTTCGAAATCTATAATTGTTCATAAACGACACAAATATTATTTTGAGGTTTTATAAAATTGTTTATTAATTGTGGGAATAACGTTTCTGCATCTCGTATCTTTTTTTACATTTTAAAAACACGGGCTCATATGCTGTAACAACTTATGTACAATGTATTTCCGGGTTGAACAAGATGTAAGAATCATCTGCAATATTATAGCACTATAAGCTCAGTGAGAAGCATGAATCTTAGAATTTAATTTGAATACAAATGCAGTGCTAGATTTGCTTTTTAGAAACTGAATAGATCAGTTGTAATCAGTTTAATAAAATGCAGATTTTTAAAAATCGAGGCCACATTACCTGTGGGAAAATGATATTGGAGAGATCTTGCTCATAGTTTTAGATTATCTAAAGATATATAGTTGGAAATGGCAGGTCATCTTTCATGGGCACAGTGAGCATCAGTTGAAGAGAATGCAAGAAAGACTAGTTGTAATTTAAATTATAGACACTCTCATATTCTAAAATTCTATGCCAAATATGAACAACTCTTCCTCAGATAATGCATTTAATTACAGGAAAAGCATGCCATCCTGGCATCATGCTTCCTGACAATAGCACCACCACCCTCTTCTCCACCTTCCTGGTGACAGGCATTCCTGGGCTGGAGGCTGTGCACATCTGGATCTCCATACCCTTCTGTGCCATGTTCCTCATTACCTTGGTGGGTAAC